>SJYX01022705.1:261611-305058 GCA_006410675.1 Oreotragus oreotragus
TCTAGTCAAGGCTATGGTTTTTCCAGTGATCATGTACGGATGTGAGAGTTGGACTGTAAAGAAAGCTGAGTGCCGAAGAATCGATGCTTTTGAACTGTGGTGTTGGAGAAGACGCTTGAGAGTCCCTTGGACTGCAAGGAGATCCAACCAGTCCATTCTGAAGGAGATCAACCCTGGGATTTCTTTGGAGGGAATGATGCTAAAGCTGAAACTCCAGTACTTTGGCCACCTCATGTGAAGAGTTGACTCATTGGAAAAGACTCTGATGCTGGGAGGGATTGGGGGCAGGAGGAGAAGCGGACAACAGAGGATGAGGTGGCTGGATGGCATCACGGACTCGATGGACGTGAGTCTGAGTGAACTCCAGGAGTTGGTGGGACAGGGAGGCCTGGCGTGCTGCGATTCATGGGGTCGCAAAGAGTCAGACACAACTGAGCAACTGAACTGAACTGAAAAAGTTGACTCAGAAGTTTTCTCATAGTATTTTGTAACAAAGTTCACTGGTTTTACTAACACTAGGAAATCAAGCCCATGTAACCCCATGTTAAAATATTATTTTCTGGGAGCTGGGGAATAAAGTAGTCTAAAATAGTAATAATAATAGGCCTTTAAAGACAGCAGTTAAGTTGTCCTCTTTAAATAAAAGTTTTCTCCTCAAGCCAGCTTTAGGAGTAAGATTTTAGGTCCTTGAACTTAAAAAAAAAAAAAAAAACAACCAAACAAAAAAACACCTAACAATTTATAAGCAGCATGTGTAAAATGGCCCTAGTGTTATGAATCTGCAGCTGATTTTTCTCAATTTGTTTTTCAAGTTCCTGAGTTAGAAATGTCACAGAAAATACAGGTGAGTCTACTCAAACTGGTTGTGAACCCTTTTCCACACCTTTACGTCTGTCTTGCCTGACTAGAGCCTATATTCCATTCTACCAAGAGTTATCTTTCTTAAAGTCCATCTTTTCATTTGATCTGATTATGTCTATCTTTCTTAGAACCTTGAATGGCTTCCTGTCATCCATGGGATAAAACCCTTTATGGCTTAGTTATCTTTCCCTCATCACCTCTATGTTTCTTTCATAGAAAATACAATCACTTTGTAACAGAAATATCCAAGCTTAAACTTTCATAAATATAAAGAAAACCCCAGTAAACCCCACCAAACTATCCTTACAGGTTCGCATTACAAATTCTTTTGCTTTTCTTCAAAATTAATGTGTATATACAGAAACTCTAGGGATAGGGATTCTCCGAAAGCTTTAAAATAATTGTTTAAAATGGCCCTTGCAAGACACCCTTTTCAAAAAATAGTGAAGAAACTGTACATCCATAGGCAAAGAAAGAAAAAGGAAAAGAAAACCTCAAGCTGAGTCTTGCTGACTTCTTTGCAGCTCCCTGGACTGCAGCACGCCAGGCTTCTCTGTCCTTCACCATCTCCCGGAGTTTGTTGAAACTCACGTCCATTCGGTCAGTGATGTCACTCAACCATCTCATCCTCTGTCACCCTCTTCTCCTCTTGCCCTCAGTCTTTCCCAGCATCAGGATCTTTTCTAATCAGTCAGCTCCTCACTCATTAGGAGTGAAGTGACCAAAGTATTGGAGCTTCAGCTTCAGGACCAGTCCTTCCAGTGAATATTCAGGGTTGATTTCCTTTAGGATTGACTGGTTTGATCTCTTTACTATCCAAGGGACTCTCAAGAGTCTTCTCCAGCACCACAGTTTGAAAGCATCAATTCTTTGTTGCTCAGCCTTCTTTATGGTCCAACTCTCACATCCATGCCTGACTACTAGAAAAACCATAGCTTTGACTGTATGGACCTTTGTGGGCAAAGTGATGTCTCTGCTTTTTTTTGCCTTTTTTTATGTTTCTGCTTTTGAATTTGCTGTCTAGGTTTGTCATAGCTTTTCTTCCAAGGAGCAACCTATGTCTTATACCTTATTAAAAAATTAACTCACTTCTAAGAATCTACCCAAAAGAACTGAAGACAGGTATTCAAATAAAAACTTGTACATGAAATGTTCAAAGATGTATTACCCACAATATAGCCAAAAGGTGAAAACACTCCAAATGTCCATCAACTGATGAATGGATAAACAATAACTGTAGTGTAGCCACGTATGGAATACTTATCCATAAAAGAAATGAAGTATTGACACATCTATAATATGAATGAACCTCAAAAACACTAGCTAAGTGAAAGAAGCCAGACACAAAAGGCCACATGTTATACAATTTCACTTATATGAAATGTACACAATGGGCAAATTCATGGTACAGAAAGCAGACTGATGACTGGCAGGGGTGGGAGTCGCGGGAGAAATGGGGAGTGACTGCTTAATGGGTACTGGGTTTCTGTTTGAGATGATGAAAAAGTTCTGGATCTACATAGTGGGGATGGCTATACAGTATTATGAATGTACTTAGTGCCACTGAATTATCACTTTGAATGGCAAATTTTATGTTATATATACTTTACCATGATAAAAAATTAACTCAAAACAGAAACTATAAATCATTTAGGAAAAAAATCTTTAGGATCTAAGCCCAGGCAGTGTTCACAGATTTGACACCAAAACATGATCCATGAGAGGAAAACTGACAAATTGAGCTTCCCCTCAATTTTAAATATTTATCTGCAAAAGACACTGTTAAGAAGATGAAAAGAAAAGCTATAGGCCATGACAAAATATTTGCAAACCAAACATCTGACAAAGGACTAGAATGTATAAC
This sequence comes from Oreotragus oreotragus, assembly GCA_006410675.1. Lineage (NCBI taxonomy): Eukaryota > Metazoa > Chordata > Mammalia > Artiodactyla > Bovidae > Oreotragus > Oreotragus oreotragus. The sequence continues at coordinate 264,337 of SJYX01022705.1, forward strand.
ATATAACAAACTCTCAAAACTCAGAAGTAAAAAGAAATCAAATAATTCAATTAGAAAATGGGCAAAAAGACAGGAACAGCCATTTCGCTGAAGAGGATACGTGGTAGAAAAGCACATGAAAAGATGTTTAACGTCACTGGTTATTTTTGGTAGTTGACCACATAAAGGACTGACCGAATGAGAAATGTGTGCTCAGTTGTGTTCAACTCTTCTGCGACCCCATGGACTGCAGCCTGCCAGGCTCTTCTGTCGGGATGTCTCAGGCAATAATACCAGAGTGGGTTGCCATTTCCTTCTCCTGGGGACCTTCCAGACTCACGGACTGAACCCATGTCTCCTACACTGGCAGGCAGACTCTACCACTGAGCAACCTGAAAAGCCAGTAGTTATTAGGGAAACACAAATTAAAATCACAAGGTTTTACTACACAGGTCCTGGTCCCAGAAAGGCTAAAATAAACAAAAAATAATGATAATCCTAAATGCTGGGGAGGGTACAGAGAAACTGGATCCCTTGCACCTTGCTAGTGGGAACATAAGCAATTTCAGCAAATGTTTGGCATTTTAAAAAACAAAACATGCAACTACGAAATGATTCAACAATTGATCTCCTAGTTATTTAATTAAAAAAAAAAAAAGAAAACATAAGTTCACACAATGTCACAATCTGTATACAAATGTTCACAGTAGTTTTAGTTGTAACAATCAAAGACTAGAAATAATCTAGATATCCTTCAACACGTGCATGATGAAACAAACTGTGGTATATCCATACTAGGAAATATTATACATGTAATAAAATGGAATGAATTACTGATACACATAATAGCCTGAATAAATCTCTAGAGAATCACAATTGAGTTAGGTAAAGAATCTGCCTGCAATGCAGGAAATCCTGCATTCAATCCCTGGGTCAGGAAGATCCCATGGAAAAGGGAATGTCTACCCACTGCAGTATTCCTGCCTGGAGAATTCCATGGACAGAGTAGTCTGAAGTGCTACAGTTCATGGGGTCACAGAGTCAGACATGACTGAACGATTAATATTACTTCAAGATGAAGGGTACACAGGGTCTCTGTATTAATTCTTATAATTGCATGCAAATCTATGATTATCTCAAACTTTGAAAATTTAAGTTTAAAAAGGCCAGATGGAAAAAATCAAACTGCTAGTTTCTGTTCCACATAAAAATGTGATCAACTCTACAGCAGAATAAACCTTACATTGTAGTCACTTTTTGGATATTTTCTGTACCAGAATGTATTTTTAAAGCAGTTCTGTCAATACAACTAAACTGAATATGAATAAAAATGCACACATTCCATTAGCATCAACTGGTCACTGAAAAATACTTCTCATGATGATTAAAGTAACTTTGGAATTTATTATCTGGCTACATAGTAATTTACTCAAATTAAGGTCAGTCAGAATATGAAGCCCCCGGCAGAAAATAAAATACTGTAAAAAGCATTCACTACTAGTCTTTATAAACCAGGGGACATAGTGAGTGGAAATACTGGCTCAACTGTTGGTTCTGTTAAGGAAATGTAAAAAATCTTGCCGTGGTCAGATCAATTTAATATTATTGTTTTCTATGAGAAATAAAATCACTGAGAAGTAACTCATTTCAGGTCCAAGAGCTAGCATGCGGTAGATCAGGGATTTAAATCTACTTTGTTGATTCAGTTCCGTTGCTCAGTTGTGTCCGCCTCTTTGCAATCCCATGGACTGCAGCATGCCAGGCTTCCCTGTCCATCACCAACTCCCAGAGTTTACTCAAACTCAAGTCCATTGAGTTGGTGATGCCACCCAACCATCTCATCCTCGGTAGTCCCCTTCTCCTCCCACCTTCAGTCTTTCCCATCATCAGGGTCTTTTCAGATGAGTTGGTTTTTCGCATCAGGTGGCCAAAGTATTGGGAGTTTCAGCTTCAGCATCAGTCCTTCCAGCGAATATTCAGGACTGATTTCCTTTAGGATGGACTGGTTGGCTCTCCTTGCAGTCCAAGGGACTCTCAAGAGGCCTCTCCAACACCTCAGTTCAAAAGCATCAATTCTTTGGCACTCAGCTTTCTTTATAGTCCAACTCTCACATCCACACATGACTACTAGAAAAACCATAGCTTTGACTAGACGGACCTTTGTTGGCAAAGTAATGTCTCTGATTTTTAACATGCTGTCTAGGTTATAACTTTTGTTCCAAGGAGCAAGCATCTTTTAATTTCATGGCTGCAGTCACCATCTGTGGTGATTTTGGAACTCCAAAAATTAGCCTGTCACTGTTTCCACTGTTTCCCCATCTATTTGCCATGAAGTGATGGAACCAGATGCCATGATCTTAGTTTTCTGAATGTTGAGTTTTAAGCCAACTTTTTCACTCTCCTCTTTCACTTTCATCAAGAGGCTCTTTAGCTCTTCTTCGCTTTCTGCCATTAAGGTGGTATCATCTGCATATCTGAAGTTATTGATATTTCTCCCAGCAATCTTGATTCTAGCTTGTGCTTCATCCAGTCCAGGACTCCTCATGATGTACTCTGCATAAAAGTTAAATAAGCAGGGTGACAATATGCAGCCTTGACGTATTCTGTTCCCGATCTGGAACCAGTCTGTTCCATGTCCAGTTCTAACTGTTGTTTCTTGACCTGCATACAGATTTCTCAGGAGGCAGGTCAGGTGTTCTGGTATTCCCATCTCTTTCAGAATTTTCCACAGTTTGTTGTGATCCACACAGTCAAAGGCTTTGGCATAGTCAATAAAGCAGAAATAGATGTTTTTCTGGAACTCTCTTGCTTTTTCCATGATCCAGCGGATGTTGGCAATTTGATCTCTAGTTCCTCTGCCTTTTCTAAATAGAGCTTGAACATCTGGAACTTCACAGTTCACATAATGTTGAAGCCTGTCTTGGAGAATTTTGAGTATTACTTTGCTAGTGTGTGAGATGAGTGCAATTGTGCGGTAGTTTGAGTATTCTTTGGCATTGCCTTTCTTTGGGACTGGACTGAAAACTGACCTTTTCCAGTCCTGTGGCCACTGGGGGGTTTTCTAAATTTGCTGGCATATTGAGTGTAGCACTTTCACAGCATCATCTTTTAGGATTTGAAATAGCTCAACTGGAATTCCATCACCTCCACTAGATTTGTTCTATGTGATGCTTCCTAAGGCCCACTTGACTTCACATTCCAGGATGTGTTTGTTGATTAGAGAAGATTAACACCCACGTCTTAATCACAAGTCAGGCAGGGGTAACTAGTAGTTTCTTTTCAGATGCTAATTCAAGCCACTATTCAGTGGTACTGAGGGGTTGAGAAGATTTTACTCAGGTCCCAGAAGAAAAAATATTAATACCAGAATTGCCATGGCTTAGAAGAGAGTCAGCATCTTCACCATATGGAGCCCTAAGGAAGCATGTTTAAAGGGAAGTAAGTAGTAGATTCTAGTTTCTCTTAACCCTGAACAACTAATTCTAAGCATAAGGATTTCTGCTACTGGGTGATATTCAAAACAACTCAGTTCTAGCACTCCTTCTCTTTAAAATTAACCAATCCTATTACACAGTCATGTTTTCTACCGCTTCAGAACAATATGACACCACAAACCAGTTTGAACTCCACTGGCGGGAAAAACAGTCTTTCAACAATGTTCTTTGAATTGAAAATGAGGCAGAAAACAGATTTTAAAAAATATTATAAAACTTAATACTATGGGTTTTCCTCTGGATATGCAGATTAGAAACAAGATATAAAACATAAACAAAGTTCTAGCTTTAAAAATCTCATCCAAATATCTATGCAGTAACTATCTAGTATGTATGTTTAAAGAACATTAGGTTCAAGACACAATTAGATGAAACATTTTGGAATGATGGCTTTTGAACTTTTAAAAAATGGCAATCTACAATAAGAAATATATTTTATATTGTAATCACATACAAATACATGAGATGTATAACTGAAACAAATTCAGGGCATGATGCTAATACTTTCCCTTACTATGTGGTATATTCTGTTATTTTCTATCTTAATCTCTTCCTTTAAAAAAATGCTGGTCAAATTTATTCATGATCTACTATTAAGCTGTTTGAAAAACACTGCCCTAGGCACTCTAAGTCATGGTCGGATAAGAAATAGAAAGGAAAAGAGTGTGTGAGAGAGAGGAGGGAGGGAGATGGGGGATGAATATGTGCTAGAGAGATAGAAGGGAATAAGAAGTGATTCCTTGATTTTTTTTTTAACAATAATATTTATGGCAGATTATAGAAATGAGATACTAGTGCTTTGAGGGATAACTAAATTCTCCTGCATTTGAACACTTAGAAAGTATTGTCCCTGTTATTTAATAACAGGGTTTTTTTTTTCCCTTCATTTTTGTCTTGGCTCACAGCTACTTCCACTTCACTTTTTGAAATCTCTCTGCTTATGTCTGTAGCCCCTACAAGGACAGAGTACTCCACAGCAGCGGCTGAACTGAATTATTTTACTATATCACAACTCCTTCCAAATCAATCTGGTTTGTGTTACTTGTAGGCTGGGAACGGTAAAAACAATACTATGAAAAGTTATTACTTATGAAAAGTCTTTCCAAACCTGAAATTCTTGGTACTTTTAACAGCTTTCTCCAGAATATAAGCAAAAAGATGGGTGTACTTTTCAAGTACCAGGCCCATTGTTTTGTATTTAAAACAATCAAATATATGCCAAGACTTCAAAGCAGCATATTTGGTTAACAACAACAATAACAAATGCTGGTTTATTTAGTTTTTCTTGATGAAAGTTACTATAAAATTGTGAACGTATTTAAAGTTCTAGAAAACAACTTAGACTCTGCATAAACTATGACAAGCCACATCAGATTCACCAGTGAAGTTTTTATTCATTTTACACTGTAAAATACATGAACTACTTTCAACTGCTAGCCAAAATTTTATACACAATAGATATGGAAAACTGAACTAGAAGTAGATAAAAGCCAAGAAAAAAAAAAAAAAGCTATTGAGTGGCACTGAGTAATAGATGGCACTTTCTAAATGCCCAGATGGAAGAAGATTTAATTAGTCCATGAAGCATTATGATCTTATTGCTATAATGGCTATTGATTCTGAGAGCTCTCTTGGAGTATTTCAGACTAGAATCAAGGAACACATTTTACTGATAAGAGAAAACTACATGCATAAGTGTTGAGCAATTTTTTCTAAAGCTACAACGTGGAAGTATCAGATACTGCTATAAAATTATATTAACATTAGTAATACTAATTTATTAGTATTACCATATCAATCACAGATAGCCCCACAGTCAAAATTTATATCTCAAATGAAATATAAGAAAAAAAAACAAGGCCCACCATACACAAGTATTTTATAAATACTATTGACTGAGAGGAATAGACTATAAAGAAAGCCTAAAAATCCTAGTGCTTGTAAATGGACTTAATGTTATGACTGTCTGTCTAGCATGCACAGAAAAGCAGATGCAAGATGGGGTAGCTGCATAGTGGTGCTCTGCATGACTGAAACGACCTAACACATTTTCTTTAAATAACTAGACTTTTAAAAATTAAGAAGTATCTACTAATGTATTACTAGTAAATTAAGGATCTGTCTTTTTCACTTTAATTCTTTACAGGCTTTGAAGCAAAAATTAAGAGAACAGCCAGTCCAAATCTCTAGTTTTCTAGATTAGATAACTAATGAAAGAGGTCTTCATTCAGAGACATGCCCAAGATTATACACCTAACACCATTAGGGTGATCTAAGTTCTCCTAGCTCTTTATGCAACACAATATTGCTTCCTCATTAGTTGGCCTTCTTTTCTATCAGTATTCAGCAACCCAGATAAATAAGATACATAAGAACAAAGAGTATTAGGAGACGGGCAGACCAATAAGTTTAATAAGATAGGCAAAGATGAGTAGTATCCTAAAATATCACAGAACATTCCATACAATTTTGATTTTCAAACAAAGAGGAACTAATTAACACATGCAGGGTAAGGGTCCTTAAACTGGCTCAAGTCCATATGAAAATACCTGCACCCAGGCAATGATTAGTATTTTGGAAGTTTTAATTGTTACCTAGAAGATAACTATTTTGTCTTAATTAGAATTATCAGAATGACACTGACTGCCCTGGGTTAACAATAAATTATGTTCAGGTTTACATTTGTATCTCTAAAGTTAATTTAGCATCACTTGTAAAAGATTTGAGGGCCGTTAACTGTGTTCAGTTCAGTTCAGTCGCTCAGTCGTGTCCAACTCTTTGCGATCCCACGGAGTGGAGCACGCCAGGCCTCCCCCTGTCCATCACCAACTTCCGGAATTTACTTAAACTCATGTCCATTGGGTTTCCCTGGTGGCTCAGAGGTTAAAGCATCTGCCTCCAACGCGGGAGACCTGGGTTCGATCCCTGGGTCGGGAAGATCCCTGGAGAAGGAAATGGCAATCCACTCCAGTATTCTTGCCTGGAGAATCCCACGGACGGAGAAGCCTATACAGTCCATGGGGTCGCAAAGAGTCGGACACGACTGAGTGACTTCACCTCACCTCACCTCATGTCCATTGAGTCGGTGATGCCATCCAACCATCTCATCTGATGTATAATAAAACAAATCCACCCTCAGAAAAAAGTTATGTTGGTAGTAATTCCACTGTATAGATTAAAAAAAAACAAACCCTGAGATTTAGCAATTTGCCTTGAACTACCAAACAAGGAATTAACTCACTCACAGTTATAGATCTTAATTAGCTGTGGAAGAGTGGACCAAAAAAGATGGAACAGCTCAAAGGGCTTTATTTCCTAGAAGTACATACAGCTATTACAAACTGAATTACTGTCTTTCTTTACCGGGCACCTGAAAATATATTCTAGAATTACAATAGTTAGCTCTAAAACAGACATGATAAATATTCTCAAAGTAGTAAAGTAAAAAAGTCTTGTATGGCTACCAAACTGGTATAAATTTAATTCTCTGTGGCCTATTGCCAGAACCCTAAAACTGATCCAAATCACTCTTAAGTTTCGGAATCCTTTTTCTGTTCTTCTGAAATGACTTCTGTTGCTGTTGTTTAGTCACTAAGTTGTGTCCAGCTCCTTTGAGACTCCATGAACTGGAGCCTGCTAGGCTCCTCTGTCCACGGGGTTTTCCAGGCAAGAATACTGGTGTGGGTTTCCGTTCCCTTCTCCAGGGGATCTTCGTGACCCCGGGACTGAACTGGTGTCTCCTGCATTGGGAGGCGGATTCTTCATCAGTGAGCCACCTGGGAAACCTTACTTCTGTTGAGTATACCTTTAAAATAAAACTATAAACTCTAAGCTTCAACACAAAAGTCTAGACAAACAACGAATCTACAGTTGATCAGCAAAAGATACTATTGATTTGGGCCTGAGTTAAAAATTCAACTTAACTCAAAAAACTAAAATAGAATACCATATGATCCAGCAATTCCAATTCTGGGTATATATCCAGAGGAAAAAAAAAACCCCAAAACACGAATTGAAAAGATACATGCACCCCAATGTTCAAAGCAGCACTATTTATACACACAAGATTCAGAAGCAGCCCACAAGCCAGACAAATGAATAAAGAAGATGTGGTGTATATATACACAATGAAATATTACTCAGTTATGAGAAAAAACAATAATTCTACCATTTGCAGCAATGTGGATGGATCTAGAGAACAGAGAAAGGCAACTACTGTGTGACATCACTTATATGTGCAGCCGAAAGAAAAAAGTGCGTGCAAAACAGACCCAGACTCGTACATGTAGAAAGCACACCAGTGGTTACCAAAGCGGGGGAGAGGAGGAGGGGAGCAAATCAGGGGGGTGGAGTTAAGAGATAACAATCTACTGTGTATAAAACAGATAAACCACAAGGATATATTATACAGCACAGGAAATTACAGTCATATCTTATAATAGCTTTTAATGAAGTATAATCTCTAAAAATAGGGAATCACTATGTTGCACACCTGAAATTAATATTGTAAATCAACTATGTGTCAATAAAAAAAATCTATCTTAAAGTCAAGGAAAACAATGCCAACAATAATAAAACAAACTAATAACAGTAACAACAACCCTTCATGTTTCTAAGGGTCTTGTATTTAATGAAAACTGGCAGCTGGCTCAGCATACATTAAAAAAAGAAAGGTATCAATTGGAGAGCACAGCTATGGGAGTATTTTGGCTTCAAATTGTTTTATAAATAAATGTAATACTTCTAATTAAGATAAACTATTTTAGCAAACCTGAAACATACGTGCTTGAATAGCTGGAACACAGTAGTAGTTCTATATAACCATAATACATGTTCAAGTAGGTCCTTGCTGGGTTACACCAAGCAGGGTGATTCAAAGACTAAAGACATTCACTGTTGGACAAACAAAATGAATCTAATTTCTTTCTCACTAAGGTATTAGCAGTTGATGAAGAATATTTCATTGATCAACATTACCTGTTTCAAGGAACAGTGAGCTGGTCTTCTGTATTTGAAGAGTAACTGAAAAAAACTCATTATAAGTAGGTCAAATTGACCAGTTCTAATGGGCACGCAAGGGACAGAGTTACAAACTTGAAGACATGAACCAAAAGTTCAGAAGAAGTGTAATTTCTTGAAGCCTAAACTTAAATCACTTTTTAGGCTTAGCTCAAATTGCTCCCAACATGAATCATTTGAAAAAGCAAATATAAAACTTATTTTTAAATATATGTATATATTCCTGTAAAGTGATGAGTAGAACAACCAGAGAGAGAGGAGCTCTCTCAGTCATTTTACAGAACTCAAAAACACACGGCCTCGGTGCCTATCCCCTCCTTCCTACAAAATACGATGAGCGTCTGTACCTGTCCCTTCAGTCATCATTCGTCTCCAACATGAACTGTATCTGGAAATGGTTAGGGAAAAACCAAAAGGTAGATTTTTTTTTCCCCTATGAGAAAGTTGACAGAGACTAGTGGATTGATTACTCAAATGTGCCTCTAAGACATTTAGTTTCTGTTATTAAGTCCCCTGGTATCAGTGAAAAATTTTAAATTGAGATCCAGGAAACTATCCAAAACCTGACAGCTCATGATAAATGAGAGGTTTTAAAGAGTGGAATCACTGGAGATTATGATTTTTAAAGAAAAGAGGCACTGCTCTCAGTTTCTGGAGATACCTTAAATCTTTGGCTCTACTATTTAGTCCTGGAAAAAAGCTTTTAAAAAAAAATTTATTCGTGCAGCACTGAGCTTGAAAAATTTAAAGTTGCCACTTTTGACATTTTCTTGAGAGGAATGTTTGAGGAAAATTCACTCTTACCTATTTCTGCATATCTCCTCTGAAACCTCAGGAAAAATTTTCCAAAGTGAGTATCAGAATACAAGTTATATATAAAACTTAACTCCTTCAAATTCCAACCTTACATATACCTTTTTTTTTTTTTTAAATTCTGAACTCAAGAAATTCTAGTTCCTCATTCTGAAGAAATGCAAATGGTCCTACAAAAGTTCATTACAGTATTAAAAACAAGTTGAATTTGCAAAATAAAACATTCACCCAAAAGGCTGATCTAGAAAACTGAGTTGTCATTGTAGGGTGCTTCTAATGTCCACTCCTAATGTCATCATTGTGACCAGCGAAGACAGGAGGAAGGCTGATACAGAAAATATAAGGCAAAGTTTCTTATTTTAAAAATTGAAAGGAAAATATACAGAAAATGTTAAAGAACCCAAGGTATGAGTTAGTTCCAAGAATTGATTTTGTTCTACTATTTCAGGTATCTCAACTAAGGATTTCTGGATTTTATGATTATAAATTATAAAATACAGCTGTAAAAAGTCAATCCAAAAGCTGTAGGTAACTCAATACATAGCTCCCACAAAGAAATCTGATTTGAAGAAGTTCCTCCCACCAGATTTTGGATGGTAAGTAGGATTTCAAGATCATCACAACCTCATCTGTTTTCTTTCTACGGAAAGTCCAAGACTGAGTCGTGAAAATGTAATTTATTGAGCACAGGTAACAGTGGGGCTTCCCAGGTAGTTCAGCGATAAGGAACCCACCTGCCAATGCAGGAGATGCATTCGGTTCAGTCAGGTTCAATCCCTGGGTCAAGAAGACTCCCCTGGAGGAGGAAACCCACAGCAGTATTCTTGCCTGGGAAATCCCCTGGACAGGGGAGCCTGGTGGGCTGCAGTCCATGAGGTCACAAAGAGTCAGACATGACTGGAGCGACTGAACACACACACACACACAGGGAAGAGTACTTGAAAATCATTTCCAAAAATACTGGTCATAACCTGTCATTCAGAACTCTGATAATGGTTTTAAATGCAAGTCCATGAAAAGAGATGTTTATCAACCACAAAAAAATTTTTTTATTTTTTAAATCTATTATTGTGGAACTATTATTTTCAAATGAATTATGCTTTAAATCTAAAAATATTTACTACATACTGTACTGGGTTGAATAGTATCCCCTAAAATTCATATCATTACCTAAGACTGTGACTTTATTTGAAAATAACATCTTAATTTGTAATCAAATTAAAATGAGGTCATAAAGATTAGTGTCTTAATAAGAAAACACTGAGATGTGGACACAAAGACACACAAGGGAAAAAGCCATGTGATGGAGGGACAGGCTGAAGTGACGCAGCCACAAGCCTAGGAACACCAAAGACTGCCAGCAACTACCACAGGCTAGAAGAGAGACACAAAACGGATTTTCCCTCAGAGCCACCACAAGAAACCAACCCTGCTGACACCCTAATTTTGGACTTCTAGGCCCACGAACTGTATGAGAATAAATTTCTCTTTATTTCAGCCACTCATTTTGTGGTACTTTGTTATGGTAGCCCTAGGAAACTAACATACATACTGTTCCAGTGGAATTTCCATCTTAATAACAGCTATTTTAGGAGACATTTTACCATCACAACAGTGGGGGAGGATAGCACACCTTTGCAAAATCAAAGTCAGGTCTTTAGGAATGACAGAATTCAAAATAGCAAGCCAAATGACATTTGATATATCATTTGGTATAAGTAAGGGCAATGCAACATAAATGTCTTCCACGATGGCATGATTTTTGCAAACTATCACAATGTTGGACCAAGACACTGTTCCCAAGAAAATCTGAAGCAAAAAGATAAGAATGTTCCTTTTATATCAGATTCTGAACAGAAATTTCTTTGTAAAACTCCATGAAGATTCACAATGAACATCAACCACAAGTGAAAGATGCAGTGGGCTCTACTGTTTCCATCACAGCTGCAACAGTTAAGGCAGTTATCAAGTTATAAAACATTTCAGTCTGATTGAATGTCTTTTCATTAAGCAAGAGTGAATTTAAAAAGGCACTCACTCACTTTTATCAGGTTTCCTGTCATGTGTACATACAAGCTGCATTTCTGCCCTTCTCCCCACAATAGGGATCACTAAACCCTAACCTGCAGATTCAGCCTCATGCCAGGCTCTGGGGGCCCACAGGATTACAAGAAACCTTAAGAAACTAGTTGAGCAGCTCAGCATCAGGTTAGACCTGCTGCTGCTGCTCCTCCCACTCTGATGTTTGACTTTCACTTTGGCAATACTTTTATCTGATTATTAATAATCAAACTCTGTTCTCTCTTAGCCATTCCACTCACTCAAAAGTGAAAGTGTTAGTTGTTCAGTTGGGTCCAACTCTTTGCCACCCCATAGACTGTAGCCCACCAGGCTCCTCTGTCCATGGAATTCTCCAGGCAAGAATACTGGAGTGGGTTGCCATGCTCTTCTCAAAGGAATCTTCCTGACCCAGGGACTGAACCTGGGTTTACCTGCATTGNACTGTAGCCCACCAGGCTCCTCTGTCCATGGAATTCTCCAGGCAAGAATACTGGAGTGGGTTGCCATGCTCTTCTCAAAGGAATCTTCCTGACCCAGGGACTGAACCTGGGTTTACCTGCATTGCTGGCAGAGCCTTTACCATTTGAACCACCAGGAAATCCCTTTCTTGCTTTTCTATCAGGTAACTCCAAAATACTTTCAAAAGTATTCAAAGTATTTCTAAAGACCCTCTTTCCCAGATTTTAGTCTTAGATCCTTCTATCACTTTCTACTATTCCCTGAGGTAACCTAATAGCACAAATCTTGACTTTTAGCAGGAGACTGCTGATGCCATGCAGACTTCCCCGGTTTTAATTCCCATCCAGACTTCTACCAATGGCCACCCTTTCCAAATCACCCTGTTCCTATGCTCTGCCTACAGGCCAGGGTTTGAAACCTACTGTCCAACCTCCCTTACACCAACAATTTTACACCTGGGCTTTTTCCTACTGCCTGTTGTGAGGAATCTGTCCTATCCTCAAGGGTCTTGCCTGGATTTCAAATCTTTGTCAGACATGCAGCCATTCCAACTCTGTTACTAACACCATCCTTCTTAGTAATTTAGCTTTTGCATTTTCCCATTAAACAAATTACACCAGAATTTTTAAAAACACAATTTTTGAATGTTTTTATGAGGAGAGGGGTAATGGCTAGTAGTCAACATTTCCTGAGCATCTTGTATTACCTAACATTGTTTTAAGAATGTGGCATGTTTTAACTCATTTAATCCTCGTAATAACCTTAGGCAGGTAGGTGCTATTACCACACTCAGTTTACAAACAAAGAAACAGCATATTGAAGTTACATGTCCAAGGTCACACACCAATGTGAGTGTAGCTATGATATAAACTCAAGCATATGGGCTCCAGAACCTACACTACGTTGCAACTTGACCTTCTACTATACCTGTCCCCATCACTAAACTTCAGGGTTTTCAGATTTTGAGTCATTTCAAATTTATCCCTGGTTAAGCTCCTTTGGTAAATGTTTCCAACTCCTCCTCTATCTACTCAGCTCCAAATCCAAGTCCCCACCTCTAGTGTGAACTCTTTGATAAGATATATGTTTTCATAGGTTTTATTTTCTTACACTCAAGTTTACCAGAATGTAAAAGCATGAACTACAGAGTGTGACTCTCAGGAATTTATCAAGTCAATAATAAACAAGTAAAATCCCTCAGTCAATTAACTAAATTTTATCTTCTGCAAAGTATAATCTAAAACTGTAACTGTGAGCTTTAGAAAGAGGTGAGGGGAGGCCTTTGGATCCTAATCTCTAGATTACATAAGCTTCATTATTTCATCTAGAACTGTGTTAGACACATACTGCCATATAGGCTTGTAGATTCATTTAAAGAGGTCTAGACTCTGACCTGGTATAAAATAAGATTTAGCCTTGAGAAGTAAGCCTAGTCAGTATTAGTAAGAATCTTGAAAATGTGTGTGCACACATTTTGGTATTTTATGACAATTCATAGAAGAGAAAAGAGACTGAGATTCTTTTCAGACACAAACATTGAGAAGACTGAAGATGATGGGAAGATAAAGAGACTACCACCGAACCCTCTAATCCACAGCTGGAAACAGTCTTAACAAAAACTTTAAAAAACAGTGTTAAAGAAGATCTAAAAAATCTAATGTCAAATTCAAGGGAAAAGAGAAGACATTAAAACAACATCTTTAATGGAGGCAAAGCTTATTAAAAACAAGAGGTTGAAAAATACCTTTGTAAGGATAACAGAGAAACAACCAGCATTTATAAATCTAAATGACTACTCCTCCAAGAAATAAATACTGCCTTCCCTAATATTATCTAATTACAACCAAAAGAGGAAGAGCATCTCTAGAATTTACAGGTGTTAAGAGTATTACTACAAAGTACTACCGCCTCCTGCTCTCCATAGGGAGAAACAGGTCCCAGGAGAGACTGTGACTTGCCCAAGTCCCTCAGTTTATCTGACTCAAGATTTTTCACCTTATCTAGAGCAGCATATGATATAAAGAATGCTGATCACATGATCTCTCAATGTACGATAAGATTTAAATATGAACGACATTTAAAAAATTATTTTAACTAAAGGTTTTGGCAATAAACTAATTTTAAAAGCTGCTGCTGCTGCTAAGTCACTTCAGTCGTGTCCGACTCTGTCAATTTTAAAACTACTGTACATTAAATATTAACTTTCATGAAAAGGAAAAATCATCTAGTGCCTCAAGCACCAGTTTCTTGAGTTTAAGGGGTTTGTAGGTATGTATCCAGGGTTAAAAACACACAAAACAGACTTTCTTGGTGTATGCTTTCATAAGAATATAGTCATTTATACCTTTTTAAGATAATGAGAACACTTCTTTTTTAAACTTTCAAGGTAATTCACTAGGGAGAATATATTTTATGACTCAGCTTTTTGTGCCCACTCATACATGCCTGAAGGGTCCACTTAAATTGCTTGCTATATTTTACATTCAGGCTTGGAGTAGGATTCTTGTTTTTCTGATGCTCACAAAGACTAGACTCACAGTTTAGTTCTATAGAGCCTATTTAGCTGGATTTAAAGCCTACTGTCAATAAAAAGCAATCTTCATGGAGCTTAGTAACTTAAGTAGCTCTCTAGAGTTTGTAAATACTTTGTGTCTACTTTTTATCTCTACTGTCAGGAACAGTATTCTATAAAGTTGTGATCTATAAAGTTGTGAAGTATTATTCTAAACATCTAAAAGGTAATACGGATACTACAATCCTTTGGGCATGGTTACATCTGAGTAACACAAAGTTACCTAGCATAATTTTCCAAACATACAATTTTCTTAGTCATTCCCTCAAGTTTTGTTTTTTAAAGCATCCTGGAGTCCCATCTATAAAAAATAAATTATTCAGAATCAGGCTGGGGGTTTCTAAAATTCAGGCTCTAAAAACAGGATGGAAAAAGCTTTAGGATCCCTCACAGATTTAGAGGAAAATGATGACTCTCCCAAACAAAAGCCATTTCCCTAACTGCTGCTCTGATCACCTTATTTCTCACACACTTGGAAAGTTTCCCTGCTCATCTCCATCCAGTCAAATTTTAATCTACACCTTGCGGTCTATTAGAAAACCATGATGGCTTCCCCAGTCTCCTCCATCAGAATTAGCCTCCCTATTCCCCCTCCCCTTAGTATTCCCAAAGCACTTTATCACAGTCTGTGTTGCTTTTGAATTGTTTATGTCTGTTTGCTCCAGGAACTGGGCCAACATCTTTTTCCTTTCTTCACTGTCCACTTACATTTACTCAGTAAGGGTTTATTAAACTGAGTGAGGTGAGCAGGGCTACTAACTTATAATATCCCATTCTCCAGTAAACTAGGGCAGAGAATCTAGAGCAACTCTTGAAAACTGGGCTAATCACAGTTTGATCCCAATGGCCAGGCCCCCAAGATGGCTGAGGTAATGAAACGTGTGAAACGTCTGTAGCAGAGTGAAAAGTAATCACAAAAAATGTGAAGGTATAAAAAGAGCAATTTAAAAAATCTATACTTAATCACTGTGTTCTGAGGCCAGATACAAATAATGCTACAAAATATCATCTTAATATAACCAATAAAACTACTTATCCACTAATCCAGCTGTTAGATAAAGAGTATAAAGAGATATAAAGCACAGATCTAGGTCCTGCCCTTGAAGACTTTTTTAGTTTAACTGAGAAGGAAAATTCTCTACCAACTACATGGAAAGATACTGACAGTACAAGCTAGTTTATGACAAATGCCTAACGAAAGATAAATAAAAATAAGATGACTAAGAGTTGAGACGAAGCACGTATGTAGTATTTATATGATGACAGTCCATGTTTTTATGTCAGCGTGAAACAAGGCAATTTGAAGGGAGACAGGACACTGCCGTGCTGTTAGTCTACGTGCGCTGTAGTACCGTTTTGTATGTTGTGTAAAACAAGAAGCACTGAACAAAGCAAAAAGGTGATGTGTGTGTATGAGAAAAATTAATTGTACGATATCATTCCAGCACGTTCTGTTGTACATTTTAGTCTTGTTTCCTCTCTCTTCAATATTGATAAGAGGATGTGAACTGTACTGTTTCCAGCTAGTTACCCATATTAGAGAAGAAATTTTAAAAAAAGAGAGCACTAGAAGGAAACAGGAAAGAACACGTGAATTGCAATTGTCAAAAAAAAAAAACAAAAACAAAAACCTAGCCTAGCTGGCGTTATTTGTGAAGCATAATTGCTTTTAGCATATGGAAGTTTTTTTCTTCCCCACATTTTCTTTGTATAAAATTTGTATTAAATATCTTTTTTGACGATGGTATTTCTTTGTGACTGAGCCAGTGGACTCACATGGTATGCTCTTTTGGGTTGCCCACCCCCTAATTTTTTCTGATTCGTCACCTTTTTAAAATTAAAATGTTTTGGAAAAATGCAAAAGTAAATAAGATATCTAAGAGTTGTTGAGGACTGCTGATAAGCAGAATTCTGGATCAAGATAGTAAGGGAAGGTTTCAGTGAAGAGGTAAGGTCTGAATTTTATGATGTATAAAGTGAGGTGGTTTGAAACAGATGACCTCCAGCCAACCTTCTAAATCTGAAATTTTGTTGTAGTCTTATCACATAATTATAGTAGTGATTTGACACTAACTCACCACCCCCTGAACAGAGTTTTCTTCTTAATCATTCATTATAAAAGTAACAGCTTTTGAAAGCTTGATATTTTGTGAGAGAACTTGAGTTGGAGGCTTTTTTCTTTATACTAGTTTCTTGGAATGGCTTCCAAAATTCAAAACAGGCTTTTAAATGGGCATTTTTCATACCCTCAAAAACGTAGCTGAAATAATTTATTCTTCTCTCTCTGTTGATAGGAAGTGAGTAGAGTAAACCTGCAAAAGTTCATCTCCATTATTAAAGCACTTTTTTCTTCTTTGTTCTCTTTAACTGTCATGGCTTTTGTACCCAGCAGTTACTGACGGTCAAACCTATTCTGAAGCTTGGCCAAAGTTTTTTTTTTTTTAGGGTAACACTCAAAACAAAGCAAATATTGGCTTAGTTATGACACTTGTTGTTCTAATACATTAATAGCCTATTGTCCACTGTGGTTGTCTCAACAAGATAATGCATTGAAAAACAGCGTTTCCTGATAGGAAGTGAATTCCCACTGTGTGTCACAGGACCCTGGCCAAAAGCTGGGCTCCAAAGGAGAAAAAGCAGTCCCTTCTGGGATTGCATACATAATAGACCAGAGTAATGATTAGACTATTTCTCTCTTGTTTAAAAAGCTCTCTGCTTCAGCTCAAACAACAATCTACTTGACTGATTTTGCTATCCTGGGACTATTTTTCTACTATGGTTTCAAATGTTTTAGACAAAGTTTGTTCAACATCCTGTAGGCAGAAGTATTCTGTGTATTTCTAAACTCTGGAGAATTTCCTCGGTTGTAAATGCCACAATGGATGAAGTAACTTGACAAGGATATTGCGATATGTCATCAAGACATGGTGTGACCAGTTTCTAGTTTCATACAAGCAACTGTTTAAACCATTATAAAATACAAGGTACAATAAGTGCAACAATAGGCAAGAATGAGGGCTCGATTAATCCACGTATCACAAATGTGTTTCATTTAGAATTTGATTAGTGGGACACTGATGTCACCAACAGACCCACACATAGCAGAGTAACTGACACTACCCTATGAAGATATTAATACCCCTTATTAAACACTGGAAATATACTTTGTTTTCATTTATTTTCTCAAACTTGAAGAACTTTTTCTGCCCAGTTCTACTTACCAGTGGATATTGGAAAACTGCAACAATGGAAGAAACAACAGTTGTCATTTTAGTAGATTCTGGTGAGTAGATTTTAGTAGATTCTGTCTCTGTCACCTGGCATTCCCACTATTTTATGCAATTCTTGGCTCCTAGAAGGTCCTCAATACATTTTGCTAATCTGAACTATGTCAAACAGTTGACATGAAAACCAACATGGAATACTAGCATTATTTGGATAACAGTGTCTCAGGTTTCAGGGAGGAACACTTATTCAAGGTATGTCAAGCTTTCTGCTAAGAAGCTAGGCTCACAGCACGCACACACACACAGACTCCTCTACTTTCACGTGAAGAAAATTTCTTACCTCCCTGTTGTAATGATGTAAATCAAATGAAGACATTATTTCATTTTGCTTTCAGGACAGCTGTCATTTGACAGAATTATAAGAACTGTGGAATAGGCAATGCTAAACATCCTATTCGAAGAGGTGACTCATTGGAAAAGACCCTGATGCTGGGAGGGATTGGGGGCAGGAGGAGAAGGGGACGACACAGGATGAGATGGCTGGATGGCATCACCGACTTGATGCACACGAGTTTGAGTGTGATGGTCAGGGAGGCCTGGCGTGCTGCGATTCATGAGGTCGCAAAGAGTCAAGACACAACTGAGCAACTGGACTGAACTGAACTGAACCATCCTACATGTGATACAGCAAAAACTCCTGCTTCTGTTACTTTGTAACTTCACTGTGTAACTTGATAACTCTGCTGGCAGGATGGGAGTGCACAGTTCACCTCTAAGGCTGCTTCCTCAGCACCAAATCAGAAAACTTCAGCTATGTCAAGCAACATCAATTTTAGCATTCAATGAAACAAGGAGATGGATTAGAGGGCTAGAATGTGAAAACAATTTAAACAAGCGGACTGAAGCCAAGTTTCAAAGCCCTTAGGATTAACTCTGAATGGCTGGATTCATTGAAAATTACAAAGATCCATTTTAAAAACAAACATCACCTCACTCAGAATCTTCTCCTCAGGTATTCAAAAGCTTGATAAAAAGATTTGTTTTTACTTCTGGAAAGGGTTTTATACTTCTGAAAGTGATTTTCCTTTTTTTAGAAAAGGAGAGTTTACGTAAAATACAGTATACTGTTCAACTTCCCTTTTTTTTTTTTTTTANTTTGCTTTCAGGACAGCTGTCATTTGACAGAATTATAAGAACTGTGGAATAGGCAATGCTAAACATCCTATTCGAAGAGGTGACTCATTGGAAAAGACCCTGATGCTGGGAGGGATTGGGGGCAGGAGGAGAAGGGGACGACACAGGATGAGATGGCTGGATGGCATCACCGACTTGATGCACACGAGTTTGAGTGTGATGGTCAGGGAGGCCTGGCGTGCTGCGATTCATGAGGTCGCAAAGAGTCAAGACACAACTGAGCAACTGGACTGAACTGAACTGAACCATCCTACATGTGATACAGCAAAAACTCCTGCTTCTGTTACTTTGTAACTTCACTGTGTAACTTGATAACTCTGCTGGCAGGATGGGAGTGCACAGTTCACCTCTAAGGCTGCTTCCTCAGCACCAAATCAGAAAACTTCAGCTATGTCAAGCAACATCAATTTTAGCATTCAATGAAACAAGGAGATGGATTAGAGGGCTAGAATGTGAAAACAATTTAAACAAGCGGACTGAAGCCAAGTTTCAAAGCCCTTAGGATTAACTCTGAATGGCTGGATTCATTGAAAATTACAAAGATCCATTTTAAAAACAAACATCACCTCACTCAGAATCTTCTCCTCAGGTATTCAAAAGCTTGATAAAAAGATTTGTTTTTACTTCTGGAAAGGGTTTTATACTTCTGAAAGTGATTTTCCTTTTTTTAGAAAAGGAGAGTTTACGTAAAATACAGTATACTGTTCAACTTCCCTTTTTTTTTTTTTTTAAAACATTCTTATACTTTTAAATAGCTTAGACCATATGGCAGGTCAAACAAATTACAGACCACACAATATACACAAAAGATGTTTTTAATTTAAATAACAGAAACTTCATACAATTTGGGTTCTAGAGCTTAAGCCAATATTAAAAAATAGTATGTAACTATTACAATTGGAAGGGACATTAAAACTCATCTATTTCAATCTGTCATTTTATAGATGGTAAAACTGAAGATCAAGGGGGTTAAGTGACCTACTTACCACACTCTAGTTACCAGACTTTGAACCCAATGTTATTTCATTAATCTACTGAAAAACGACTCCCAAGGCAGTTTTAGGCATTCACGATAGTCGGGACAGGGGCCTACTTGGGTATTCCACCCAGAGGAACAAAAGGTGGTGAGGGGTTTTTCCACTTCCACACAGCACCCTCACCCCTTTCCAACAGTACCTAGGTTCTAGGTTCTGTCCCAAAATGTAGGTAGGAGAGAAGACAGATAGACTAAGTATATCTGATAAGAGAAATGGAAATAGTCCAGGTATCTACCAAAAGATGAAAGCTTAAATAAATGATAGTGTATCCATCCATACACTGAAGTACCATACAACCATTAAAAAGAATGAGATAGATACACAATGGTTTATGTGCAATATAATTTTATTTGGATTTAAAAAAAAGATATCCACTCATATTCATAGAAATATTCTGGAAAGAGAAGAAAATACCTACCAGGGCACAGGGCTCAAACATTAGGGTGTGAAAGAGACATTTTGTCATATGTCCTTTATATTGTTTCATCTTTTTTCATGTGCATTTTTTAAGGTACAAAACTAATACTTTTTAGAAGGTAACTTATATTGAACCCTGGGAAAATTCTGAGGAAAACAAAGATAGGGTCTATCAAATTTGACACTCTGTATCTAATCCACATGACACACAATTTATTTCTCTGGAAAAGACTTTCTAACCCTTTTCATGTCATGGTATGTTCAGTTCAGTTACTCAGTCGTCTCCGACTCTTTGCGACCCCATGAATCACAGCACTCCAGGCCTCCCTGTCCATCACCAACTCCTTGGAGTTCACTCAGACTCATGTCCATCGAGTCGGTGATGCCACCCAGGCAACTCATCCTCTGTCGTCCCATTCTCCTCCTGCCCCCAATCCCTCCCAGCATCAGAGTCTTTTCCAGTGAGTCAACTCTTCTCATGAGGTGGCCAAAGTACTGGAGTTTCATGTTAGTTTTCACTAATATAGTAGGCATAAATAAAATTTGTACAGCACACTGGAGGTAAAGAGGAAGGGATTTGATGGCAGCTATATAATAGGGCTAAGGGGGAAAAAACATTTTTTCTATTCTACATAATAATTACAAGAAAAAAATAAGATAGAGTATATCACCTATTGACTTTCTGTAACCGTTCTAAATAAAATCTATCTAGAAAAGCTTTTAACTTCAATATTTAACAGCAAACTAGTTGCCAAGTTTTGCTCTGGAGCAATGATAAAAGTCCAGGAGTAACTATATTCTCCTAGAGTTCAAAGGGACAGCAGAGGTCATCTAGCTCAGTGAATTGAAACACACTTTTTTTTTTTTAATGAATCAGAACAGAAAATACAGCAGTGTGTTTTTTGTGCTAAAAAAATTTTATTTTGGAAATTAAGTGGTATGTATGTTGTTCAGGTATTGGGTCATGATGCAAAATATATATATTTTTAAAAGACTGAAAGCCACTTACCCAAGGCTACAGAAATAATAACTGTCCACTGAGCATGCTGCTGCTGTTGCTGTCACTGCAGTCCAGCTCTGCGCGACCCCATGGATTGCATCTGTCCATGGGATTCTCCAGGCGAGAAAGTGGAGTGGGTTGCCATGCCCTCCTCCAGGGGATCTTCCCAACCCAGGGACTGAACCCAGGTCTCCCGCATGGCAGGCGGATTCTTTACCATCTGAGCCACCAGGGAAGCCCACATTGAGTATAGGCAACATTTAATAAAATGTCTACACAACACCTGTGGCAAGAGATTCACCGAGTTACAGCTTGAAAATTTACTTTCTTCTTGAGGAGATGATTTATATATCTAATTCTACTCCTCAGATACTAAATAGCAAATTCCCCAAATTTCTGAACATACAGTTTATTTAAAGTAAAGCTTTAGTTCTAACGTCATTTGTAAGAATGCTTCTGGATTAACAGTTAAACATTTTTTTTTCTCTCAAATCTAATGCATTCCCTTTAGCATCTCTGGAACAGGCATGATTCTTTCACCAAGAGAATGAGAGTATTCTAAGCTGGAAAAGGTCTTAGAGAGCTAACCCAAATTCCTAATTTCACAGATAAACTAGTGTCCAAAGTAAAAGCCTCTTGGTTTCCAGGCTAGTGTTTCTATGATACCATGCTTTTACTTTATTCTTATATCCTTGTGATGTTAGAAAATAGCTAAACACATTACTACTACCAAATAGTAGTAATTCAACCAAGAAGAAGCTGAAGCAGGAAATGCTAGGAAATCCAGGTTCAAAAAGGATGACACAACGTCACCCCTGCAAACTTTACAGAAAAAGTTTCCAACACACAGCTTTAGATTTCAACTAAGGCATATGATTCAACTTGCTTGTATCAAATGGGTGTGTCTGCCCCACAAGGGGACACATTGAACCTGCAGGAGAGGAAGACAAGAGTGTGACATCGCACAGCACAGCCTCTCTTCCACTGTGCCCTCGTAGGTCAGTGCATAATTCAGTACTCACAGGCATTTGAAACCCAACTCCAGACAGAACTCCAGTGTGAGAAAAAGGAAACTTAGCCCCCATTTGCAAAGAATTATTGCCGAATGTGGCCCTCACTGAATAACAATAAATCTCCTATAGTTCAACTTACCGTTCACGTCACAAGCGCTAGAAAGAACACAGAGGCACAGACAAGGCATGGAGCAGAACTTTGGGCTTCAGCCTTCCCCAACTCTTCTGACAAACACCCAATAGCAGGAGGACAAAGCATCATTATGACAGAAATAAAGGCTCTTTAGATGCTGCCTTTTTTTAAATTCAATGAACCCACTCTTACACACAAAGTTCACGCCATGATGTCTTGAAATACAGTACTGCCAGATTATGCTATTAATGAGTCCAATATATTCAGTGTAAAACACGACTTTAAGCATTTTACTCTTAATTAGCACATGAGAGACTATCAGTATTTTCCTTAAACAGTCAATGTCATCCCCCCAAACAATTAAGAACAATTCAGTAAACTGTTCGAGAGGGCCAAAAAGCAGACAAGTGAACTAACAGGGAAAAATTTAGTTGATTGATAAAGCCACAGGCTCCTCCCCAAGAAGAATATTGCACCTTGGTAGCAACTGGCACAGAATTAACTGTCTATCTTATCTCTGCTTCCCCCTAAGGCTGTGAGCTCTCAGGATTACAATGGACAATTTTGTACTTACTTATTAAAAAGAATGGAAGCTGCTGTAATTTTCTTCAGCTGGGTTTTGTGTGGCAACTCTGATGCAATGCTGCCCTAAAAATGAACTTTGTTTTAAACAGTGAGATATCCACACCGTGCGGTTACAGCAAGGGTGGAGCCCACTCTAGGGGAAACAACACACCCAGACCGACCTCAGTGAGGGCAAACTGCATGTTAGTGTTGCCACAGCACTCTGCAGTGCCTCAGAGTCAAAATTAATTGGTTAACTGTCTTCAAAGAAACGGGGGGAAATTTCAGGTTTGTAGATCAGCTTTCTTGCCACAGAATGAAATACAGACCCTGCTTTTTCGTGAAGAAAGTAAAGATAAAATGCAAAGTAGATCATGCAGCTCAGCCTACAGAATGTTAGGTGGAAGTGGATTACTATAAAGGAAGTCCAACCATGCCAACTTCTAAGTTTAGCAACAGCAGCTTCTGCATATCTCAAGGTGTCAGCAATACCGCTCTAGAACTTGACTTTGGCCTATTTGGCTAAGACAGGGGAACTGAACACGTTCAGGCATTACCTATCCTTTTCTACCAATGCTCCAGTTCTCCTGGCAATGCAGAAACAAAAAAAGCATTTTCTTATCAACTAATTACCAAGAGTTGCTGTCAAAAACAAGGGATTTGATTTATGCTTCGATATGATATTGAAATAAATGCATAAAAGGGCAAATTATTTTGATGAAAATCATTAATATGCACACAGGGCTTTAAAAAAAGTCCATGCTTTAATTTTTTCTGATTTACTTCCAAATAAGATATTCAATAGGATGTATACATACTGTCTAAAAACCTTACACAGTGCTTAAAATTTCAGTTATTGAGACTGTTATTAAACATGATTATTGTTTGAAACGATTTTAATCAATACTACTTTCTGTATGCACATTCAGAGACACAACCAGTTATTATTAACTGAACTCCTATAACCAATGAAATAAAAAAATAGGTTTCTCAATAAAATACCTGCTACTGCTGCTGCTAAATCACTTCAGTCATGTCCGACTCTGTGTGACCCCATAGACGGCAGCCCACCAGGCTCCCCCATCCCTGGGATTCTCCAGGCAAGAATACTGGAGTGGGTTGCCATTTCCTTCTCCAATGCATGAAAGAGAAAAGTGAAAGTGAAGTTGCTCAGTCTGTCCGACTGTTAGCGACCCCATGGACTGCAGCCCACCAGGCTACTCCGTCCATTGGATTTTCCAGGCAAGAGTACTGGGGTGGGGTGCCATTGCCTTCCCTGCAATAAAATACCTAGGCATGTAAAAAATAAGCTATATAATCATATACAGAATTTAAAACAAACAATGGGAAAAGCTCTGGGAGAAGACTGGGAAAATATATATTTTTTTACGATAATATTTTTTATTTAAGACCGTAAGTTCTTAAAAATATGGAACGCTTCATGAATTTGTGTGTCATCCTTGCGCAGGGGCCATGCTAATCTTCTCTGTATCGTTCCAATTTTGGTATGTGCTGCCGAAGTGAGCACTGGGAAAATATTTTTAATGATACATGTTGTCATATTACCCTCTCCAATTGCTACTCCCTCACACTGGAACAATAAATCAGTCTGGAGTACTGAAGTTTCAATATTTTGAGAGATGGCCTAGAACACCCTCTTTCAGGAGGTAGACGCTGACTGATCTAATTTTTTGCTGGATTATAAGGTCACTCTTGCCATATGATAAGTCAACCCATTCTAAAATCTTCCTTTCATAGTCCAACTGCCTGATATAATTATTTTTTCCTCTGTATATATACTTATGAATCACCTGCTGCCATCCTTTGCTCTTCCCCATCTAACCCCCAAACTGAGCAACTTAAAGGTTGCAGTTACATATTCTATTTGAAGAGTCCCATCTTGATACTTTTTGGATTTGCACTGTTGGAAATGTCTGTTTTCAAGTCAAATTTCACTTTCACAGCTGCAAAGGAAATGACAAGAGAAGAAAAACACAGCCAATACATATCAGCAATTAATTCCATCCACAACTGCCCAGCTGTTTGTGCATGGAAGAATCAGTCTGTTTCCTTTTGGGGCTTTCACCACTGAAAATGGATACTGCACATGCAGAGACACAAGCTGTTTGTAACATGTCAGGAATGTGCACAAGATCACACAGAGTTGAAGAGACAAAATGAAATCCAGGCTAGTTTTCTTGGGACTTGCCAGTATTATTTCATAGCTAAAAAACAAAAAAAGAAAGAAAGAAAGAAAGAAAAGAAAAAGAAATCTTAAGAACACCTCAGAGAGAGAGCAAAATACAGGGAAAAAATTTCTCCCTTCTGAGTATCACCCTACCAATAAGGAGGAAAATTTGCCAGTGACATCAGATTTAGTATCAAGAATAGACACTCTGATTTATTGGCATAGACAAGGTGTGACATTTTTCAGAATCCACATGCCCCCAATACGTTAAATCCAGCCAATAGTTTTTGGACTACAGAGCTGTTTGCCCAATGTGTAGTTCTTAAAAAAAAAAAAATCCTTATAAACGTGAAAGTTGTTGGGAACCAATGCTTTTACCACAGTCATGCAGAAAAGTGAGTTTTTCTGGGTTAGTTCAGACATTATTTGGCACCCACATACACCTGCCCAACTCAGGGATTCATGTAAATTTACACATCTAATCTTCCAGGATAACTCTCAAGTAATCAAATTTCTCCTTTCCTCTGCCCATCAGTTTTGTGGGTTTTAAATAAAAATACTCTCTACTGAGTGCCAGAGACTCATGTGAAACTCAAGAAGTATTCTATCCCTCTCTCTCCCTTGCCCTCCAACTCCAATTTTATCTCAAATGTCTGTTTCACTTAAATTTTGTAAAATGTCACTTTGTTATACTTTATTTTCAAACATACAGCATGTCAATAACTTGTGTTTTCAGTATGTAAAATGATTTGTGATTAATTACTGTCATGAGAGTTACAGAAAAAGACATTTTTAGTACAAAATGATTCAAACCATATTTTACCTATTTAACTGTATTTAAAAAAATAAACTAGGTACCCCATGATTGAATTCATTGTTCCAAGCACTCCCCTCTCTTCTTCTGCTGCACAAGAGTTCATACACTCCTAATGCCAGTATTTTCAAACACAATTTGGATGGTATACTCAATTAGGGCTTCCCAGATGGCAGAGGGGTAAAGAATCTACCCGCCAATGCAGGAGACACAGGAGATGTGGGTTGGATCCTGGGTCTGGAAAACCCCCTGGAGGAGGAAATGGCAACCCACTGTGGTATTCTCGTCTGGGAAATCCCACGGGCAGAGGAGCCTGGCCAGCTACAGTCCATGGGGTCACAAAGAGGTGGACACAACTGAGTGACTGAACACACGGGGAGAGGCTAAGGCTTAACCAACAAAGAGAAGAAAAGCTCTCTGCTCCAGATAATCTCCAGAATGAAGATGCTCTGAAGTGCCAGAACTCAAACCAGCACAATGAGAAGTTGTCTCCAACTAAAGTGCTGTGAAAGCACGAAGTGTGATTTGTGAAAGAAATAGAAAGCATCTCGAACAAGGGGTAGACTGAAAACAAAGCACAAAAACCAAAGAACGTTTTTTTCCTTAATAAACCTCATCTGAGGTAGGAAAGGATCTATCTGGGGTAGGAAAGGATCTATCTGGGGTAGGAAAGGGGAGGAGAAGAAAAGTTTAACCTTTGGCTGCTGGTGACACTAGCTTCTAGAAATATGGTATAACTATTACTGACTCAAAACAGCCACAGAGATGAGCTTTGCTTGGCAAGCTTAAGCTCTGAGGGACACTTAGAGTAGTTTAAAATGTCTAAGGGAAGGAACCTGCCCCACCTACAAGATTGGCTAAGGAAAGCAAAGATCTCCCTGAGTTGTTTAAATCAGGTCACTTAAACTCATGACAGTCTAATTAGAGCCTTGGGTGGTGCTAACAAAGACCATTCAAATGAGGAGGCTGGAGATATGAAATCTTTGTCAGCTCATTTTTAAAGTGATTTTTCTCCTCAAGAATTTATTGTATTTAATACTAATATATATGTATTTATTTTATTCTTAAAACTTTTACATAGATAGCAAATTAGAATTTTAAAGTGAGTGCCATACATGCACTAGCTAGATTCTATCATTAACACTGTACTATACTTTATCACATATGTCTTTAACTACCCATTTCTCTTTCCATCCATTGATATAGCTTACCTTTCATGCATTTTAAAGTAAATTACAGGCAATTGTACACTTTCTGTTCAAATGAAAGTGTACAGATGAAGCACAAATTGAAATCAAGATTGCCAGGAGAAATATCAATAATCTCACATATGCAGATGACACTACCCTTATGGCAGAAAGCAAAGAACTAAAGAGCCTCTTGATGAAAGTGAAAGCGGAGAGTGAAAAAGTTGGCTTAAAACTCAACATTCAGAAAACTAAGGCATCCGGTTCCATCAGTTCATGGCAAATAGATGGGGAAACAGTGGAAACAGTAACAGACTTTATTTCGGGGGGTTCCAAGATCACTGCAGATGGTGACTGCAGCCATGAAATTAAAAGACGCTTGCTCCTTGGAAGGAAAGTTACCCTCTGAACCACCAGGGAAGCCTGACCAACCAGGACAGCTTCTTAAAAAGCAGAGCCATTACTTTGCCAACAAAGGTCCGCCTAGTCAAGGCTATGTTTTTCCAGTAGTCATGTATGGATGTGAGAGTTGGACTATAAAGAAAGCTGAGCGAAGAATGGATGCTTTTGAACTGTGGTGTTGGAAGACTCTTGAGAATCCCCTGGACTGTAAGGAGATCCAACCAGTCCATCCTAAAGGAAATCAGTCCTGAATATTCATTGGAAGGACTCATGTTGAAGCTGAAACTCCAATTCTTTGGCCACCTGATGCGAAGAACTGACTCATTTGAAAAGACCCTGACGCTGGGAAAGATTGAAGGTGGGAGGAGAAGGGGACAACACAGAATGAGATGGTTGGATGGCATCATTGACTCGATGGACATGAGTCTGAGTAAACTCTGGGAGCTGGTGATGGACAGGGAGGCTTGGTGTGCTGTAGTCCATGGGGTCGCAAAGAGTTGGAAACAACTGAGCGACTGAACTGAACTGTATACTTACTCTAAATACTTCAGCAGGCATATCATTAGCTAGAGTTCAGTGTTTGCTTATCACTTTTTTTCTTTTGGTATAAAATGTACATACAGTGAAGCTGCAGGAACATGTAAGTGTACACCTGTATAACCCCAACTCCTGTCTAGATATGGACCATTTTCTTTACCCGAAAAAACCTCTGTCACGTCTTTTCCTAGGCAATCTCCTTCTCCCACATTCCCAGAGGCAATCACTGTTTTTATTTCAAAAGTGATTTTAAACAACTCCAAGTAGCCATGTCTTTGAAACCTGGCGATCAGAACATTCTCTACTACATCACATAACTTATACTTGGCTGAACAAAATGATCAGATATGAACCAAACAGATGGAAGGAGCTTAAGAAGAAATCATAAGGTTAAAAGGAAGTATAGACTCATCTGCTCCAATTACTCAATTTCTTGGGTGAAGGAAATAAAACTTAGAAAGCTTTGGCTGCCTGTTCCAGTCGTCCAACTGCTCAGCAATTTACTGGGTGGACCTAGTCTAAGGCTCTTCGGCTGCCACTCCGCATTTTAAGGGTGAAGAGAACAGAAACTTTGGAGATAACACTAGTTCGGAGGAAGAGTTCAACCACTTAAAGGCTATATATCTTAAACAAATGTTTTAGTTTCAGTTTTTTTAAACATCTTTGAGTCTGTTTTCTCATCTGTTAAATGAGGGAAATCTTGGTTCATAAAGTTGTATGGACTAAAAGAGACACCCGTCGTAAAGTGCCTGGCATACAGTAAACGATTAAAGGGAAGAAACACAGCAGTGGAGGGAAAATTGACAGTATGGAGTTCAGTTCAACAACACGCACTTTCCACATATTGCTTCTAAGTGCGTGTGCTACCCTAGCCCTCATTTGCTCTCATTTCGCATATATATGCAAAGAAAATAACGCAAGCACCGCTGCAAGCAGCTTTTCACATCTGAGAAAAAGGCTCTTCCTTTTCTTCTGACTTCCTAGGGACTGTATGCACCTTACACCTTTACCTGTCTTTGTATAAACAGCTCCTTTTGCCTGAAATGATCTTTCTTTTATCCACCAAATGAGAGGTCCAGGTAAAAGCTAACCTACTTTTCCGATCTCATCAAACAAATTTAAAATTCCTTCACGTGGGTCTGGGTTTCCATAACGCTTAAAGTAACAGCATTACAGAACTCCTCCTACCAGCTGGCTGCTTCCCTGTGTTTTCCCCTCCTTGAATGAGAGCACTTCTCTATCCCAAAACCTAGCACAGGGCTTAGCACACTGAAACCATCCATGAGTATCTGCTGAATGGACATGCCTGGGTAAATGGGTACTTGGTATGATCAAAGAAGCGAAACAACTAAGGCTGAACACTCACCAAAAAAGGAAAGCAAAGTGCCAAAAAAATGGGGGGTGGGGGTGGGGGCCAGGAGATAATCATAGGGCATATGGAAAGGCACAAAATTTTTAAAAGATTAAAAGCCAAGCATGTATAAACTTCTGTGTTTTAAGAAAAGTGAGAGGGAGGTGGGAGGGGGGTTCAGGATGAGGAACACGTGTACACCTGTGGCAGATTCATGTTGATGTATGGCAAAACCAATACAATATTGTAAAGTAATTAGCCTCTAATTAAAACAAATAAATTTAAAAAAAAAAGAAAGAAAGAGAAGTGACTGTCACCAAGCAGCTGAAGTATCACTAGAATAACTCAGGCTGTTGTGTGCTTTATATACTTATCCCATGTACCACCCACAACAACCCTATCAGGCTCCTTTTATAGATGAGAATATTGAGACTCAAGGAGGTTAAGCAAATAAAGTCATACAACCAGTGGCAATGGAGATAAAAAGCAGAGTGGCGATTTTTCATTACAAGTCATTTTCACATAAGACAGTTTTACACACAGCACGGGGAGGCTCTGCGATAAAGAAAACCCAGACGTTGAGGGGCAACCGAACAGTACAAGAGATTCAACAGAAGGAGCAAAGGCCTCGGCAAAAAACCAACCACAGCTGAGGCAGTAAGAGGTGTGTGAGTTCTGTGCAGCAGTTATCTTCACAGAACAGCCGCCACCCAGAGTTAGGAAACGTAAGTCGGAGACGGCCCTGGAATGTGTGGGAGTGCTAAAGAGGAGCTCTTACTCTCGGCATGGCCCTTCTTCGCCAACTAACTGTTCTCAGAAGTGATAACACAGCACAGATAATCTTGGTTAAAAGGGTGGCCGTGGTGTTCAGGTACTGAGGATCAAAACTGTTCATTCACTTTCACTCAACATCCTACCTCCTCCTGAGAACTTAAAATGCTCTGAGTCAGGAAAAGGGTACTGACTAGACAGGTCCCTTATAATATCAGAAACAGCTTGAGGGTTTAAACATGGGGGATAGTCCAACAGATATTACGTTCAACAAATATGAATTAGGAGTTTGGGATTAAAACATACATATATATATAATATATAAAACAGGAAAACAACAAGGACCTACTATAGCACAGGGAACTATACTCAGTATTTTATAATAATCTAAGGGAAGAGAATCTGAAAAAGAATAGATATAGATATATGTATAACTGATTTACTCTGCTGTACACAGGAATCTAACACGACATTGTACATCAACTATACTCCAACTTTTTAAAAAAGATGATGATGGCCTCCTCAAGCTGGTGACATGAACTCTTATCTGTGGGCATCTCTGACTATATTCCATAATTTCTCCTTTAGGAATACCCTAGTTTTGCCTCCCTTTCAACGGAGAAGGCGATGGCATCCCACTCCAGAATTCTTGCCTGGAAAATCCCATGGACGGAAAAGCCTGGTAGGCTACATACAGTCCATGGGGTCGCGAAGAGTCAGACACGACTCAGCGACCTCACTTTCACTTTTCAATTTCATGCACTGGAGAAGGAAATGGCAACCCACTCCAGTGTTCTTGCCTGGAGAATCCCAGGGACGGGGGAGCCTGGTGGGCTGTCGTCTATGGGGTCACACAGAGTCGGACATGACTGAAGCGACTTAGTAGTAGCAGCAGCAGTAGTTTTGCCTCCCTTTCAAAGATGGATTTATGAAGGAAAGCCTCCAGCCTAAAATTTAAAGCCACAAGTCCCTGTGGCTCACCTCCAATACAGCACTCATTACACTGACTCACAACTGTCTGTTCACTGACATAGTTCTCACATGTGCTGTGAGAACTCCAGTATTCTTGCCTGGAAAGTCGCAAGGACCTCCCGGAGGAGCCTGGTAGGCTGCAGTCCATGGGGTCATGAAGAGTCAGACACGACTGAGCGAGTTCCCTTTCCCATATTATAGAAAAGGTTGAAGATAAGTGAGATTTGGTTAATATTCAAAATAGCTTTTTTCTGGATTAAAAAAAAAAATCCAACATAATTTACAACGATTGATGAGTCAAGCCTAACAGAGCTGAAGCTGAAATTTAGTGAAATAGTAGGTCTAAAGATTAGGCATTATCCCAATTTAAAACAAAAAATAATCAAACTTATGAGTCTGTATTGTATCTGAAGGCTGTCAAACTACAAGTCGGGTGAGGGTGCGGGGGAGTGACTTTGACTCAACCATGGCATAATACTTTCAAAACAATGCATTGTATTAACCATCTCTTAAAAGATGAATAGATTCAAGGGAACAGACCTGGTAGACAGAGGAACTATGTCTGAGGAACTATGGACAGTGGTTCATAACACTGTACAGGAGGCGGTGACAAAACCATTTCCAAGAAAAACGAATGCAAGAAGACAAAGTGGCTGTTTGAGGGAGTCTTACAAATCCATCGCTGAGAAAGGAGAGAAGTGAAAGGCAAAGGAGAAAGGCAAAGATATAACCATTTGAATGCAGAGTTCTAGTGAATAGCAAAGAGAGAAGCAAGCCTTCTTAAGTGAACAATACAAAGATAGAGGACAACAATAGAATGGGAAAGACTAGAGATCTCATCAAGAAAACTGGAGATACCAAGGGAACATTTCATGCAAAGATGGGTATGTGTCACTCACTCAGAGCCACACATTCTGGAGTGTGAAGTCAAGTGGGCCTTAGGAAGCATTACTACAAACAAAGCTAGTGGAGGTGACGGAATTCCAGTTGAGCTATTTCAAATCCTAAAAGATGATGCTGTTAAAATATAAATGCCAGCAAATTTGGAAAACTCAGCAGTGGCTACAGGACTGGAAAAGGTCAGTTTTCATTCCAATCCCAAATAAAGGCAATGCGAAAGAATTTTTAAACTACCACACAATAGCACTCATTTCACATGCTAGCAAGGTTATGCTCAAAATCCTACAAGCTAGGTTTCAGCAGTACATGCACCAAGAACTTTCAGATGTACAAGCTGGATTCAGAAATGGCAGAGGAACCAAAGTTAAAACTGCCAACATCCGCTGGATCACAGGAAAAATAAGGGAATTCTAGAAAAACATTTACTTCTGCTTCACTAACTCCACGAAAGCCTTTGACTATGTGGATCACAACAAACTATAAAATTCTTAAAGAGACAGAATGTCAGACCACCTTATCTGGCTCCTGAGAAAACTGTATGCAGGATAAGAACAAAAGTTAGTACTGGACATGGAACAATGGGTTGGTTCCAAATTGGGAAAGGAGGATGTAAAGGCTATATATTGTCACCTTGTTTATTTAACTTACAGGCAGAATACATCATGCGAAATGCTGGGCTGGATGAAGCACAAGCTGGAATCAAGATTGCTGGGAGAAATAACAATAACCTCAGGTATGCAGATGATACCACTCTAACAGCAGAAAGCAAAGAGGAACTAAAGAGCCTCTTGATAAGGGTGAAAAGAGAGTGAAAAAGAGGGCTTAAAACTCAACACTCAAAAAACTAAGATCATGGCATCTGGTCCCATCACTTCATGGCAAATAGATGGGGGAAAACTGGAAACAGTGACAGATTTTATTTTCTTGGGCTCCAAAATCACCATGGACGGTGACTGCAGCCATGAAATTAAAAGACGCTTGCTCTTTGGAAGAAAAACTATGACAAACCTAGATAGAGATACCACTTTTCTGACAAAGGTCTGTCTAGTCAAAGCTATGGTTTTTCCAGTAGTCAACGTTCGGATGTGAGAGTTGGACCATAAAGAAGACTGAGTGCTGCAGAATTGATGCT
This sequence comes from Oreotragus oreotragus, assembly GCA_006410675.1. NCBI lineage: Eukaryota > Metazoa > Chordata > Mammalia > Artiodactyla > Bovidae > Oreotragus > Oreotragus oreotragus. The sequence continues at coordinate 297,573 of SJYX01022705.1, forward strand.
TTCAAATTGTGGTGCTGGGGAAGACTCTTGAGAATTCCTTGGACTGCAAGGAGATGCAATGGCACCCCACCCCAGTACTCTTGCCTGGAAAATCCAATGGACGGAGTAGCCTGGTGGGCTGCAGTCCATGGGGTCGCTAACAGTCTGAGCGACTTCACTTTCACTTTTCTCTTTCATGCATTGGAGAAGGAAATGGCAACCCACTCCAGTATTCTTGCCTGGAGAATCCCAGGGATGGGGGAGCCTGGTGGGCTGCCATCTATGGGGTCACACAGAGTCGGACACGACTGAAGTGACTTAGCAGCAGCAGCAGCAAGGAGATGAAACCAATTAATCCTAAAGGATATCATCTCTGAATATTCATTGGAAGGACTGATGCTGAAGTTGAAGCTCCAATACTTTGGCGAAGAGTTGACTCATTGGAAAAGACCTTGATGCTGGGAAAGATTGAAAGCAAGAGAAGGGGGTGACAGGATGAGATGGTTGGATGGTATCACTGACTCAGTTTGAGCAAACTCTGGGAAAGAGTGAAGGACAGAAGTCTGGAGTGCTGCAGTCCCTGAGGTCACAAAGAATGGGACACAACTTAGCAACTGAACAAGAACAAATTATGAGAAGCTCGCATTAAAAAAAACCCTACATAAAAAAAGAATAATATTCCCGATATTCATTTGTTATTAAGAAACTTGCATTCACAAATAATTTTTGCATTGGAGGAAGGTCCAAAACAGAATTTAAAACCTATTTAGTTGGGAAAATGTGTCATATTTCAAATAATTTACCCAGTGGAAAAAAGCCACACCAATTAAAAAAAAAATTATCTTCCCCAAATTCAAGTATTTACCTTCAAAGAGTGCTAATTAGCTAGGCAAGTGCCAAGTTAACAAATCACAGGACTTAGAGGACTAACAATCTTACTTNAATGCATCAAATGAAAGATGGGGGGAGATAGATGCAAGACGCTCTGTATTAAGAAAAAAAAAAGTGGACAAGATCTATGAAAATCAAAACTATGAAAAATGAAAGACCAGAAAAACTTGAGATTCCATAATCAAATCAACAAATATGCAAGAGAAATGTTTTATTTGTCAAAGTTTGGGTAAGAAAGTTGAATAAGGCAAGTTCTGGGCCAGTCACTGCCACTTCCTTCATTTAATAACTGTTTATTCTGAGTGTAGTACACGTCAGCCCTGCCCCAGACCTTCAATGCTGGGGCGTATAAATACGAATAGCACAAGCTCAATCCCTGCTTTCAAATGCTTATAAATAAGTGACAGACACAAAAAATGATTCCAGACCGTGTTACAGGGAGAATCAAACACTCATGTCTACCATAGAAACATATAACACGTGATAGGATAGGTGTAATGGAACCAGGAAAACGTGAAAAGACAGAATGTAGTAGACAAAAACGGAAGAAAGCAATAACATCAGTTAGCTTTTTTCCCCTTAAATATGACAGGTGCTAGTTATTTCTGTATCTTTCAAGATAGCCATATCTTCCTCTTTCTTGTATAACAGAAAGAATGTTTGCAACATTAAAAAAAAATCACCTTAAAATCATTTTGCAAAAACTTAACCTATTTCCTATACAACCGCTAGCATTTTCTAGCTTATTTGAAGTTAATTATTCCATAATTTGTAAAAGCCATAAAAGCCTTCTTACTTACCAAGACTTCTTTCTCAGAAGGAGAGAAATAACTTCTAAAGATACAGAAAAAGAGCTTGACAAAACGCAAGTCCTTAGTCTAAGTAAAGCAGTATCATAGAAACGGTATTGCGCCATCTGTCGGACTTTACTGTAATTACTCCTGCACACGAATTTCCCTTCTAAGGTCCTGAGCAAAGCACATGGATCAGTAGGTTTTTCTGAGCTACAGACTTAAACAGTAATCAAAATTTTAAATTTATATCATCACCCAGCTAATAATGTCAATGTGAAGAAAAATGTTTTCTAAGAGAATATTTATCTGTAAGAGTTTGTGACCTGTGTGTTAAATTGTCACCACAGTGGAAAGTTACTCAACTTAGCCTGTTTTATCACCATATTTAATATTTCCAAAATAATTGCAACTACCATGATTAAGCAATTTTGGAGCATTATTTTAGCGACCTGAGAGACTAAAATAAAATAAGCTTAGGTTCCAGAACTGTTTTTTTTTTTAAATCAGCTTTTAAAAGTTTAATAGTTAGCACACCTGGGGGAAATTGCATTGTTTCTCCACGTTCTGACCAACATTTGGTATGGCTAGATGTTTTCATTTTTAATTCTAGAAAAATAAATAATAGTGAGATCCTGCAGGACTAATTAAAAATTAATTTCCTAAATGCCATTTAGAATAATTTAGAGCGATATAAAAAAGGCTGATGATACAAAAAGAGGATGTCCAGTTAACAAGATACTTCAGGCATCCAAGATACCTTATTTCCAAGACGCTCCCTAAAATGAGGTTCTGTAAGGAACTGAACACATGAGTTAAAGTCATTCTATAATTAATCCGAGTCTTTGGCATTATTTCCCACCATTAAAAAAATAAGTTAAGACCCTACTGTCTGATCTACAACAAAGCTGGACATCAGGGTAAGAATCACTTCTGCTTTCAACAGGAAAGGAAAGGCCAGCTTCTTGCGATTCATTCTTACTCATCAAACGTAACGGGAAGCCTTTGCAGGCCGGGGGAGGATTAGCAAGGAGTGGATGGATCTTTGCTAAATGAGCGGAAGAGATGGCTAGAGAGGAGTGGGGTCTTTGACCTTTGGAAATCAGCTTTGTGAAACAGGAGAAAGGAACCAGCTATGGGTTTGAGGGAATTTCAAAGAACATGGGACCAAAGTCTTTAAGAAATACGCACACACATCACTGCTGATGTGGTCGCATCACATGGTGACAAAATGTTTGTGCGGTTTGGTGACAAATGCTCATTAGGGTATTGCGTAATAACACCGGTTTCCAGGAACAACGAGGCTATTCTTTTGAGGCTGTTATGATTCTGAGAAATGTCTTTAAGGAGATGACAAAACCCACACAATTCAGGTGATATAGAAAATGGCATGACAGTGGAGCAGACAGACAATGCTGGGCAGAAGTCCTCCCAAGGCTGTGCCCTAGCTGTGTGGCCCTGGGCAAGTGACTTAACCCCAAAGACTCCATTTGTTCATTCATAAGATGGGAGTGCTTATGAGTTTTTCTGACTTCCCTGGTGGCTCACCCATTAAAGAATCAGCCTGCAATGCGGGAGAACTGAGTTCAGTGCCTGGGTTGGGAAGATCCCCTGGAGGAGGGAATGGCAACCCACTCCAGTGTTCTTACTATGGTCCATCCCTGGCGGCTATGGTCCATGGGGTCACGAAGAGTTGGACACGACTGAGCAACTAACACTTATGAGTTTTAGGCAAGACAATAATAAAAAGTGGCTGAAATAGTGATTGCCCAAGAAGACAAGTCATTATAGTAAAGAGTTTTGGAATTCTATGCAAGTCTTACATTTTTTATACTGAGGTGGAAAGACTTCAGGATATACTGTTAAATGAAGAAAAGAAAAGAAGAATAGGAGAGTGTGACAGCATTTGCATAAAATCTGGCCCCTCAGACACCTGCATAGGTTATCTTTTTGCCAGGAGCAAGACATACACAAAGGAGACACACACACACACACACACACACACACAGAGAACAGACCAGGTGAAAACAGAGGCAGAGACTGGAAGTCTGCAGCCACAGCCAAGGAATGCCCAGAGCCACCAGAAGCTAGCAGCCCTGTCAGCACCTTCATTTTGGATTTCTGGCATCCAAAAGTGTGAAAGAATCAATTTCTCTTATTTTAAACCACCAATTTGTGGGAATATTTTATGGCAGCCACAGGTATCTAACACAAGGGCCAACATAGTTATGCTAACATCTGCATAAAAATTTTTTTTTTCTGCTGCTGCTGCTGCTAAGTCACTTCAGTCGTGTCCGACTCTGTGTGACCCCATAGACGGCAGCCCACCAGGCTCCCCCGTCCCTGGGATTCTCTAGGCAAGAACACTGGAGTGGGTTGCCATTTCCTTCTCCGGTGCGTGAAAGTGAAAAGTGAAAGTGAAGTCGTTCAGTCGTGTCCGACTCTTAGTGACCCCATGGACTGCAGCCCACCAGGCTCCTCCGTCCATGGGATTGTCCAGGCAAGAGTACCGAAGTGGGTTGCCATTTCCTTTTTTTCTGAGGAGATATTTAAAAAGCTGTTACCTTTGAGCAGAAGAACCAAGGAAGGGAGATATTTTCACTCTTCCTTTTATACTCTTCTGTCCTGTTTTAATGTCTTTGCTATGTACATGCATTACTTTTATTTTTAAAAAACAAAATAGCATTATAGGAGGATAAGTAAAATAGTCTAAAGCCAGCAAATATACTGTCGCATACAGAAGCAAAGCATTACTTCAGTGATTTTTGCTCTTTAAAAAAACTTTCTCTAAAATCAGTCGATAAATATCACCTGCCAACAGCTCAGAAATAAATTATATGAAAATGACCAATATCATAAAATATACAAACCACTAGAAATAAAACTGATAACTCAAATATTAATATTAAACCCAAAATCTGCTGAATATTTTTAAAAGCCACATTCCAAGAGAAACTTGCAACACAAAAAGATTAATATATAAAAAGTTCCCATAAACCCATATTAAAATGACTAACAAACCCAATCAGGGGTGGTGGAATGCAAAGGATATAAACAAATGGATAACCTTCAGACAACTGAGAGACACCATTTATATCCCTTTGAGGGAAAAAACTAAAATATCTATAATATCCCCTTTGAACTATGTGGTGCTGGAGAAGAATCTTGAGAGTCCCTTGGACTGCAAGGAGATCAAACCAGTCAATCCTAAAGGAGATCAATTCTGAGTATTCATTGGAAGGAATGATGCTGAAGCTGAAGCTTCAATATTTTGGCCACCTAATGCAAAGAGCAGACTCATTGGAAGAGACCCTGATGCTGAGAAAGACTGAGGGCAAGAGGAGAAGGGGATGACAGAGGACGAGATGGTTGGATGGCATCCCCGACTCGACGGACATGAGTTTGAGCAAACTCCAAGAGAAAATAAAGGATGGGGAATCCCGGTGTGCTGCAGTCCATGAGGTCACAAAGGGTTGGACACAACTGAGCAACTGAACAGCAACAAACATAATACCCCCAGTGTTGGTCAGAATGTAACGACAGGAGCTCTCACATGTGTCCAGAGATTCTGACTTAAGCACTCTGGGATGGAGTCGGCCATCAGTGTTATTTTGAAAATTCTTCAGGTGATTCTACTCCAACCCAATGAAGATCAGAGACCCTGAGATCTAAATGCCAGACTCTGCTCTTCTTTACACCAGAAATCCTTGAAAGAGTTGTTTCACTCAGTGTCTCTAATTATTCTCCTCCCATTCTCTCAAACCCACTCAATGCAAGAATCCTTCCCTTCAGCTCCAGAGAAACAACCCTTGTGAAGGTCACCAGTGACCATACTGCCAAATCCAAAGGTCAAGTCTCAGCTTTCATCTTAACTACCTGCAGCATTTAACACAGTTAGAAGGATATGAAAAGTGTTCTTACTTGATTGCTGGAGGAATCAGGCATCCTGACTTCAGACTATACACAAAGCTACAGTAATCAAAATGGTATGATACTGGCACAAAAACAGAAATATAAATCAATGGGACAGAATAGAAAGCCCATAAATAAACCGGCACACCTATGGTCAATTAATCTATGACAAAGGAGGCAAAACTATACAATGGAAAAAAAACCAATCTCCTCAATAAATGGTGCTGGGAAAACTGAACAGCTATATGTAAGGAATAGGAAATTAGAACATTCTTTAACACCATACACAAAATAAACTCAAAATGGATTAAAAACCTATATGTAAGACCAGATACTATAAAACAGAAGAAAACATAAGCAGAACACTCTTTACATAAATAGCGGCAATATCGTTTTCAAGCTGTCTCCTAGAGTGATGGAAATAAAAACAAAAATAAATAAATGGGACCTAATTAAACTCAAAAGTGTTTATACAGCAAAGGAAACCATAAACAAAATGAAATGACAACCCACAGAGTGGGAGAAAATATTTGCAACCAACAAGGGATTGTTGCTGCTGCTAAGTCGCTTCAGTTGTGTCCGACTCTGTGCGACCCCACAGACAGCAGCTCCCCAGGCTCCCACGTCCCTGGGATTCTCCAGGCAAGAACACTTGAGTGAGTTGCCATTTCCTTCTCCAAAATTTACAAACAACTAATGAGGCTCACTGTGAGGAAACCTGAGCACCGAAGAATTGATGCTTTTGAACTGTGGTATTGGAGAAGACTCTTGAGAGTCCCTTGGACTGCAAGGAGATCCTACCAGTACATTCTGAAGGAGATCAGCCCAGGGTGTTCATTGGAAGGAATGATGCTGAAGCTAAAACTCCAATACTCTGGCCACCGGATGCGAAGTGTTGACTCATTGGAAAAGACTCTGATGCTGGGAGGGATTGGGGGCAGGAGGAGAAGGGGACGACAGAGGATGAGATGGCTGGATGGCATCACCGACTTGATGGACATGAGTTTCGGTGAACTCTGGGAGTTGGTGATGCACNCTGGCCACCGGATGCGAAGTGTTGACTCATTGGAAAAGACTCTGATGCTGGGAGGGATTGGGGGCAGGAGGAGAAGGGGACAACAGAGGATGAGATGGCTGGATGGCATCACCGACTTGATGGACATGAGTTTCGGTGAACTCTGGGAGTTGGTGATGCACAGGGAGGCCTGGCGTGCTGCGATTCATGGGGTCGCAAAGAGTTGGACATGACTGAGCGACTGAATTGAACTGAACTGAATGAGGCTCAATTAAAATAAATAGATAAGAAGACCTAAACAGACATTTTTCCAAAGAAGACATACAGCTGACCAAGAGATACATGAAAAGACATTCAACATTGTTAATTATTAGAGAAATGCAAATCAAAACTGTAACTAGATGTCATGTCACATCAGTCATTATAGCCATCATCAAAAAATCTACAAAGAATAAATGCTGGAGGAGGTGTGGAGAAAAGGGAACCCTCCTACACTGTTGGTAGGAATGTAAATTGGCACAGTCACTATGGAGAACTATAGGGACGTTCCTTAAAAAAACTAAAAATAGAACTATCATAGATCCAACAACCCCACTCCTGGACATATATCTGGAGAAAAACATGGTTTGAAAGGCTACATGCACCCCACTGTTCATTGCAACCTTGTTTACAATAGCCAAGACATGGAAGCAACCTAAATGTCTACAGATGACTAGATAAAGAAAATGTGGGTAATGGAATATTACTCAGCCATTAAAAAGAATGAAATAATGCTATTTGCAGCTACATAGATGGACCTAGACAACATCATACTAAGTGAGGTCAGAGAAAGACAAATACAGTGGTGCTTACATGTAAAATCTTTTAAAAATTGTACAAATGAACTTTTTTTTTTTTT
>SJYX01022706.1:0-19986 GCA_006410675.1 Oreotragus oreotragus
AAGGCAGGAGGAGAAGGGCATGACAGAGGATGAGATGGTTTGATGGCATCACCGACTCAATGGACGTGAGTCTGAGTAGACTCTGGGAGCCAGTGATGGACAGGGAGGCCTGGTGTGCTGCGGTCCATGGGGTCGCGCAGAGTCGGACACGACTGAGTGACTGAACCGAACTGAGCTGAACTGAGGGCAAGGCAGGATGGTGGGGCTAAGTCTTCTGCCAGCCATCTGATTGGGATCAGTTCAGGAGGCTGGTCCTTCGTGAGCAAGACTGGCTGATGATGGGTCACAGGTCCTAACAAAGGGCTCGAATAATAACAACAGGTATAATGATCTTACTGAGTGTGCCTGATGACAAAGGAGTCTGCTTTCCTCCTCTGGTGTATCCAGCAGTGGACGAGAGACAGGCAAAGGAGTCCTGTGATGCAGCAGGGTCTCTGTGGTCTGTCTGGATCACTCACACTCAATTATAACACCAAACTTGCGGTAATTAACTAAACTCCTGCACTGGGTTCTAATTGTGACACTCATTTTTCCCCTGTGTGAATCAAGTAACCAAAACAGAAAACTACAGGAGAAACATGCTTAGTTCATCACTTTTGGTTGGAAGTGTTTTAAAAAGGGAAATTATGTGAGCACAATTGTGGGTTTTAGAAAAACAACTGGCAGTTGTGTAGAAATCAGTCTGGCTTGGTTTCTCCCTCCTTCACCAGCCACAGTCCAATTTCTACATAGCCACCAGGCTTATTTGTCTGAAACCACAAATCTGCTCAAATAGCTTCTCTTTTAAAATGCTTCTGATGGAAAGAAGACAAAAGCATTGGCCATAGAATTAATCCTGAAACAACTTGATGAAATTCTAGCCTATGATAGTGATGATTGGAATGGAGAGAAATCAACCAAATTGAGAAGCACTTGGCCTGTAGAAATAACAGGACTTGAAGTGGATTTTATTTTAAAGAGTATGAATCATTCGTTTACTTAATTAAAATTACTAAACACCTACTATTTAGAAGCTGGTTTTAAGAAGAGGTCAAAATCAGATTAGTTGCCTTCAATGAACTCATGATATAATGAAAGAGACATGCAATCAAATAACTATAATCCTAAATTATGAGTTCAGTTTGAGGATGCGTGGAAATTATTATGGGAGCATTACACTAGGCATAATGAACTCTCCTTAATGGATCCCAGGAAAGAGTAAAGAAAATCATTTTGGGAAGAATCTTCAGGAGTAAGTGAAGTAAGCAAAAAGAAAAACAGTGTTCCGTGCAGTAGGAAAAGAATGTGCCCATGAAAGAAAGACATAAAGCGTTCAGGAGTAGTTATATGGCTGGAGAGCACAGGAGCACTTTGGGAATGTTGGAGGATCAGGTTGTAAAAGCAACAAAGGACATAGTATGGAAGGTATTTAACTTGGACCTTATAGGCAAAAGAGAGCAATTGAAAGAGTTTTAATATGAAACTGGCATGATCTGATAGCAGAGTACAGGATTGATTTGAAAAGGCTAAGAGTGGATTCATAGAGATCTACTAGGAGATTCCTACAAAAATTTGGATAAATAATACCAGCACCTGAAATAAATAAAAGAAGTAGAAAGAAAGAAAGTGTGCTCAGTCGTGTCCGACTCTTTGCGACCCCATTGACTGTAGACTACCAGGCTCCTCTGTCCATGGGATTTTCCAGGCAATAGTACGGGAGTGGATTGCCATTTCCTTCTCCAGGGGATCTTCCCGACCCAGGGATCGAACCCAGGTCTCCCGCGTTGTAGACAGGCACTTTACTGCCTGAACCACCAGGGAAACNGACTGTAGACTACCAGGCTCCTCTGTCCATGGGATTTTCCAGGCAATAGTACGGGAGTGGATTGCCATTTCCTTCTCCAGGGGATCTTCCCGACCCAGGGATCGAACCCAGGTCTCCCGCGTTGTAGACAGGCACTTTACTGCCTGAACCACCAGGGAAACACGAAAGAAGTAGACACCCCATTAAATAATTGTAGTGCAATTTGCAAAATTCTTCAAAGAATATAGACACATCCCACACATATATCTTAGATTTAGAGGAGCATAAATAAATCTAAAATTCCTGGGTCAACAGGAATATTGCCCCACCAAAATGCTATGCCAGAATATTCACAAGCTTATAAAACCAAATGCAGTGGATCAAGTTCCTCAACATGCAGAATAACTGGACTTCAGTGAAATTCAAAATGTTCCCCAGTTATTACTGGAAGTGCCTGAAGAGACATGTCTCTTATGTTCACAAACCAGCCTGGCAGCCTTGCTCACTACATGGTGCTTATTCTTTTGTTCTGGCTCTAGCATGTTTTAATATAGGGTCCTGTGAGGCCCCCACTTCTGCCTCAGCTGATGTGACCCTCATGAGATGGCCAGTGGTCATGCCAATGATGTTGCCCCTCAGTTCAGTTCAGCCACTCAGTCATGTTTGACTCTGTGCGACCCCTTGGACCGCAGCACACCAGGCCTCCCTGTCCATCACCAACTCCCGGAGTTTACTCAGACTCATGTCCATTGAGTTAGTGATGTCATTCAACCATCTCATCCTCTGTCATCCCTTTCTCCTCCTGCCTTAAATCTTTCCCAGCATCAGGGTCTTTTCAAATGAGTCAGTTCTTTACATCAGGTGGCCAAAATATTGGCGTTTCAGCTTCAACATCTGTTCTTCCAATGAATATTCAGGATTGATTTCCTTTAGGATGGACTGGTTGGATCTCCTTGCAGTCCAAGGGACTCTCAAGAGTCTTCTCCAACACCATAGTTCAAAAACATCAATTCTCAGTGCTCAGCTTTCTTTATAGTCCAACTCTCACATCTATACATGACTACTGGAAAAACCATAGCCTTGACTAGATGGACTTTGTTGGCAAAGTAATGTCTCTGCTTTTTAATATGCTGTCTAATATTATGTTACCCCTCGATACTCTACAAACCACCAATCTTGAGTGCCAGAGATGGGAGATGGGATGCGCTCTTTGTTACGGGACCAAGAACAGCCTCTTCAAACTGTCCACAGTCTGTCACTTGGCCCAGGAGCAGTTCTGTTGGTATTGAAAATTTACAAATTTCCTCAAACAGTTCCATTGCTTCTGACCTTCTTTTCTTACTTGCAATCTCACCAAGCTTCTCATAAAAATCTCTGTCCACCTACATCCCTCTAGCCATAGAGGCTCAACCATTGGATTTTAAGATTACAATGTGAGACATCAGATTTTCTTTCTGCTGTTTCTCCTCAGTCCCAAAGAGTCTTCAGAAAAGTAAATTAGTTTGTCTATGATGCCATTCTCTCTTTCCAAAACTTGATTTTTTAGTTATTTAAAGCTTAGAAGCTCTATATTGGTCATTATTCCAAGAATTATCAGTAAGGTTCTCAATCGCCTACAATAACAGAAATTCAATATAACATCTGTTAATGATAGGAGTTATTTCCTGTTCAATAGGAAGTCTGGAGATTGCTGGTCCAGAGCAGGTAGAGTGACTCGATGATCTCAGACCCAGTGTTTCTCCATCAATGTATAGACATTTGTTCTTGTGCTTATCTCATGAATACAAAAGGGATGCTGTTCTCACAGTCATTACTTTTGGGTCACAGATAGGAAAAGAGAAGAAAGACAACAAAAGTTTTTTCCGTGAGAAGTACTGTCTTTTTATTCTGGAAGGGAACTTTTCCTAGAAGACCTTTTCATATGCCTGACAATAATTGACTCACTTGGCTACTTATGCAAAGATGACCAAGAAAATTGAGTGCTTATCTTTCCAGACACCAGAAGTAAAATAGGGGAGAAAAATGGTTGGAAATGAATGCTGAATGGATTTATCTATTGAACCTAAAATACTAGGAAAATCAATTTTGGTTGAGGGGGCAGTTACTATGTAATGAGACTGGGTTTGGCAGTAAAAAAATACATGATAGCCAGTTACATCTAAATTTCAGGTAAGCAATTAATTGTTTTTAATTATTATATAAGCATATCCATGCAATATTTATGCCAAAAAATTATTGTTTATATAAACTTGAAATTTAACTGAGTCTTCGGAGTTATCTGACAACTTTAAATAAAGTCTTTTCCTATAGTCTTTTACTATAGCCTGATAAATTAGCTAAAATGTACTGGCTCTAAGTTATAAAAGAAATGCTAAAATTTATCCATAGTTTCAATTTTGTTGCAGGGATGCTGCAGTGACATCAAAACCACCTGCTGGGCCTCTCCATGAGATAGCCTGACATAATACAATAGATACTCTGGTCCTTGCTGATGTGCCTGGAAGGTCCATCTTTTCTTCTTAATCCAGAGCCTCATCAACACCCCATGAAACACACACACACATACCCCTCTCTATCCTCACCACTAAGCCTAAGGGTTGTGCGTGCATGTTAAGTCACTTTAGTCGGGTCCAATTCTTTGTAACCCCACAGACTGTAGCCTACCAGGCTCCCCTAACCATGGGATTCTCCAGGCAAGAATACTGCAGTGGATTGCCATTTCCTCCTTCAGGGGATCTTCCCAATCCAGGGATCAAACCCACATCTTTTACATCTCCTGTATTGGCAGATATGTTCTTTAATACTAGTGCCATCTGGGAAGCTCTGAGGCTGGTAGGAGATAGCAATAAAACTTGAATTTGTTTACCTGGTAGAAATTAGGTATGTATGTGTTCTTAGTTTAAGAGTATCCTTGAACTAGAAAATTAGTCTTTGAACTAAGAAAAATCCACAAATATAATTTTTTAAAATGCTTCTTATTTCACTTTGAATAGTGAACAATTCACTCAAGTAGTTTCCCCAACAAAGGAATCATGTACAACAAATGCAAATGCAAGTCTCCCGCTGTTATAAAACAGAACATTTCCTAAGCTTTGAGATTACAGTTTTCCACTCTCCCTAAAAAACTATGTGACACTCTTCTTCAGCAGCCTCTATCTAGAAGCAGTTTCTCCATCCAGGACCTCACATGGATTATCCAGTCCAGAAATGACAGCTGAGCTGCCTATCTCCACTTATATTCTGCTATTAGACATATGTACTCTGGTCATGTAGCTCCCCAGGAGGAGAAAAATGTCAGTCATTGTATGACAAGAAATCAGTGAGAATCTGAATCAGAGAAAGAGGACAGACTGGTGCCTGGGAGAGGTGGCTGTGAAAAGAATCTAAAAGAGCAATCATTTCAAGAGTTGAGGATAACTGTTGAGAGTTATGGGCTTTTCTGGTGGCTCAACTGATAAAGAATCTGCCTGTAATGTGGGAGACCCGAGTTCAATCCCTGGGTTGGGAGGATCCCCTGGAGGAAGGTTTGGCAACCCATTCCAGTATTCTCGCCTAGAGGATCCCCATGGACAGAGGAGCCTGGTGGGCTGCAGTCCATGGGGTCACAAAGAGTCAGCCACAACTGAGCAACTAAGTACAGCACACACAACATTGAGAGTTATAGTTAGAAAACCCCTTCAGTTCAGTTTAGTTCAGTCACTCAGTCGTGTTCGACTCTTTGCGACCCCATGAATCACAGCATGCCAGGCCTCCCTGTCCATCACCAACTCCTGGAGTTCACTCAGACTCACATCCATCCAGTCAGTGATGCCATCCAGCCATCTCATCCTCTGTTGTCCCCTTCTCCTCCTGCTCCCAATTCCTCCCAGCATCAGAGTCTTTTCCAGTGACTCAACTCTTCGCATGAGGTGGCCAAAGTACTGGAGTTTCAGCTTTAGCATCATTCTTTCCAAAGAAATCCCAGGGCTGATCTCCTTCAGAATGGACTGGTTGGATCTCCTTGCAGCCCAAGGGACTCTCAAGAGTCTTCTCCAACACCACAGTTCAAAAGCATCAGTTCTTTGGTGTTCAACCTTCTTCACAGTCCAACTCTCACATCCATACATGACTACTGGAAAAACCACTTAGCTCACCACCATACCTAGGAGGTCAGAGTGTCTGGCCTCAATGAACCATCCACGTACAGCCTAGGAGCAGGTATTAAACTGTTTAACACCATCATCAGAAGCTCTCTTTGTTTTATGGTTATCTACCATTATTTTTAAAATATTACTTATGTGAGATATTGAATTTAAACTATTTAACATGCCTGAATCTTTTAGTTGTAATGGTCTTGAGTATGCTGCTGCTGCTAAGTCACTTCAGTCGTGTCTGACTCTGTGTGACCCCATAGACGGCAGCCCACCAGGCTCCCCCATCCCTGGGATTCTCCAGACAAGAATACTGGAGTGGGTTGCCATTTCCTTCTCCAGTGCATGAAAGAGAAAAGTGAAAGTGAAGTCGCTCAGTCTGTCCGACTGTTAGCGACCCCATGGACTGCAGCCCACCAGGCTACTCCGTCCATTGGATTTTCCAGGCAAGAGTACTGGGGTGGGGTGCCATTGCCTTCCCCGGGTCTTGAGTATGGCAGTCCTTAAATGTGTGAGGATACCAAGAACTTGTTAGGTAAAGCTACTAGAGTAATTATATATATTATCTCATTCTAATCATGATCTCTCTCCAACTCTACTACATTGCCACCATGGAATCACCACAACAGTTAGTGGGGATGATACCAAGCTAAGCTGAGCCATCCATATTTGACAGCAATACCCTGTCTTAGAGAAACAGAGGAGTAGTCAAAAATAGGGGCTCCACCAGGGAACTGAGGTTCTCCAGTTCCTTCTCTGGGAGGCAATTAGAGACAAACCTGGCACTTTCGGGCTGAGGAGCTCTCTCTTGTTTTTGTACTCTTTATAGATAAAGTTGGAGGCCCTGAGAGATACTAAACATTTTCAATATTTGCTAAATAAGGATCTGAGTAGATTTTAACTTGGAAAAAGGATAGACTATTTATATACCCAAAGGATGGTATAGTCATGCCAGTTACACATTTGTGTCTAAACTGTGAGTGTCTTAAAGACAGAGCTATATCTTCATCTGTAGGATGTCCCTGCACATCCAGACACAATATGTTTGCATAATATATCCTCCTTAAATAAATAAGCAGTTTCTGACTAATTCCTTTCAGTCATATCCAACTCTTTGTCACTGCATGGACTGTAGCCCACCAGGCACCTCTGTCCAGGGAATATTCCAGGCAAGAATACTGGAGTGGGTTGCCATTTCTTTCTCCAGGGGATCTTCTCAACCCAGAGATCGAACCTGAATCTCTCATATCTCCTGCATTGGTAGGCAGATACCTTACCACTGTGCCATCTGGGAAGCCTTTATATACCTAAGGGATGGTATAATCATGCCAGTTATATATCTGTGTCTAAACTGTGAGTGCCTTAAAGACAGGACTATGTCTTCATCTGTAGGATGTCCCTACACATTCAGATACAATATGTTTGTGTAATATATCTTCCTTGAATAAATAAGCAATTTCTGCATAATTCCTTTCAATCCTCTCAGAAGTGAAAGAAATGTCATCTTTTAGTATGGAGAAGTTTCCTTGATAAGATTGGCAACTGTTTTCACTACTCACATCTGAGGAATGCAGAAGGTCCTTAGTTACCGAAGCAAAACTATATTTATAGGACTTGCAGGAAAAATTCCAAATGTCCCACAAATAATTTTAATACCATAATTTTTACCACCTGGAAGTTAGCCAATGAAACTTCAATAAGCAAAGAATTTTTTAAAACAATCTTAAAAAATTTTTATATATAACATTTCTTAACATTTCTCAACTTCTAAACTAAGATTCTAGATTTATTTATTTAATCTTCTCAATGCGTTCCATTTCTCATAATGTTATATAAATGTAATAAAGTGAAGGTTGCTCTGCCGTGTCTGACTCTTTGTGACCCCATGGATTGTACAGTCCATAGAATTCTCCAGGCTAGAATACTGGAGTGGGCAGCCTTTCCCTTCTCCAGGGGATATTCCCAATCCCGGGATCAAACCCAGGTCTCTCGCATTGCAGGTCCATTCTTTACCAGC
This sequence comes from Oreotragus oreotragus, assembly GCA_006410675.1. Lineage (NCBI taxonomy): Eukaryota > Metazoa > Chordata > Mammalia > Artiodactyla > Bovidae > Oreotragus > Oreotragus oreotragus. The sequence goes on from SJYX01022706.1 coordinate 7,931, forward strand.
TGAGCCAGAAGGGAAGCCCAAGAATACTAGAATGGATAGCCTATTTCCTTCTCCAGTGGATCTTCCAGACCCAGAAATTGAAACAGGGTCTCCTGCATTGCAGGCAGATTCTTTACAAATTGAGCTAGTAGGGAAGCCCATATAAATATAACAGGCTTCTCAAAAATAACATACTTTACTTACAAGACTATCAATTTGCTAAAAATGTTGCAATGGCCAGTCCTGTACATGTATGTTTGTGCACAGAGGTGAATATTTTTTTTTTGTTGGCTAAATTTATAAAAGTCAAATTGCAAAATGAAAATATCTCCTCATTTAAAATTTTTGATCTATGATACTTTAAAGTGTAGGAGATGGTTTATTTCCCCAGGCAGCATACATGCTAAGTCACTTCAGTTGTGTCTGACTCTTTGAGACCCTATGAACTGTAGCCCGCCAGGCTTGTCTGTCCATGGGATTCTCCAGACAAGAATACTGAAGTGGGTTGCCATGCCCGCCTCCAGGGAATCTTCCCAACCCAGGGATCAAAGACAAGTCTCTTGTGTCTCCTGCATTGAGACACAATGAGTCTCACGGCAAGTGAGTTCTTTACCACTAGTGCCACCTGGGAAGCAACAACTAATAAAGACTGGCTACCCTTGGCAGTGCTGTGCTCAGTCGCTGAGTTGTGTCTGATAATTTGCAAACCCATGAATTGTAGCCCACCAGACTCCTCTGTCCGTGGAATCTTTCAATCAAGAATACTAGAGTGGGTTGCCATTTTCTCCTCCAGGGATCTTCCTGACCCAGGGATGGAACCCGTATCTCTTGCATCTCCTGCACTGCAGGTGGATTCTTTACCACTAGCGCCAGCTGTGAGCCTTAAGCGTGAAATAGATCATTTTGGTACTCTTTCTAGAATCTTAATTTCCATTAATATTTGCTTCTGGCATCATCTTTAGGATAATGAGTACTGAAATTTATTTACTTAGTAAAAGAAGTTACCCAGGTCAAGTTTCAAGGACAATCTCTTTTATTCTAGTATTGAGGGATTTTGTAAGGAAGTCTTTGTCAACACTACATTGAATCTCTCACTTAGTCTCTGCCCTCTAGTCAAAAATATCACACACTTGGCGTTCCCGGCCGCTGCAGGCTTGGAGGCCGAAGAGAAAAGACGGCGAGGCGGCTTCAGCTGTGGTCACAGAGCACAGGATGATCCAGCAATGGAGGCGAAAATTCTGCAAACTGGCTGATTACTCATGAGGATGAGATTTTATTTTTGTGGCAGGCATCTGTGGGGTCTGTAATAGAAATGATGGCTGGCTGTGGAGAAATTGATCACTCTATAGACATGCTTCCTATGAACAGGAAAGCAAATGAGTCCTGTTCTAATGCTGCACCTTCTCTAACTGTCCCTGAATGTGCCATTTGTCTGCAAACATGTGTTCACCCAGTCAGTCTGCCTTGTAAGCATGTTTTCTGCTATCTATGTGTGAAGGGAGCTTCATGGCTTGGAAAGCAATGTGCCCTCTGTCCACAAGAAATTCCCGAAGATTTCCTTGATAAGCCAACGTTGTTGTCACCAGAAGAACTCAAAGCAGCAAGTAGAGGAAACGGTGAATATGCTTGGTATTATGAAGGGAGAAATGGGTGGTGGCAGTATGATGAGTGCACTAGCAGAGAGCTGGAAGATGCTTTTTCCAAAGGTAAAAAGAGCACTGAAATGTTGATTGCCGGGTTTCTGTATGTTGCCAATGTTGAAAATATGGTACAGTATAGGAGAAACGAACATGGACGTCGCAGGAAGATCAAGCAGGATATAACAGATATACCAAAGAAAGGAGTAGCCGGACTTAGGCTGGACTGTGATGCTAATACTGTAAACCTAGCGAGAGAGAGCTCTGCTGACGGAGTGGACAGTGTACCAGCTCAGAGCAGAGCTTCTGTTCAGTCTTCGTCTGTGAGGCTCTTGACGTCAGTAGATGGTCAGCTAACAAGCCCCGCCACACCATCCCCTGATGCAGGTGCTTCTCTGGAAGACTCTTTTGCACTTTTACAACTCGGTGGAGACAGCATAGCGGAAAGGAGTCATAGAGGGGAAGGAGAAGAAGAGCATGAAGCATCATCTTCAGGCAGGGTACCAGCACCAGACACTTCGACTGAAGAAACCGAATCTGATGCCAGTAGTGATAGTGAGGATGTATCTGCACTTGTTGCACAACACTCCTTGACCCAACAGAGACTTTTGGTTCCTAATCCAAATCAGACAGTATCTGATCGATCTGATCAGGAACTGATCGATCAGTGGCAGCAGGTGGAACAGTGAGTGTCAGATCTCGAAGGCCTGATGGACAGTGCACAGTAATGGAAGTTTAAATAAAAAGTTTTCAGATCCATGCTCAAGATGAAGATGGTTATCTGTAAATTTCTGCCTACGTAACATTATACTCATCCCTAGTAGTGCATTTTGGGAGTTGGGGTGGGAAGGGGTATGGGAAGGATAGCCCTATAATTAAAATGTCTAACACATCTCTGTTGAGAAATTTAATATAAAGAACTTGGGTGTTAATAGTTGAGAGCTGTTTAGTAATAACACAGTTTTCTTGAGGTCTGTTTATTTTCTAGATTTTTAAAATACCTTCAGTTCTTTTGGCCAGTGTGTGTGTATTATCTGTGCATTAATGGTCCTCATCCGGCTACTGCATTGGTTCATATTTTTCTGCATGGATTGACATAAAACCATTACTAAAATTTGGCACCTATGAGATACCTGGTATCAGTACAAACAGAGAGCTTAAATAATGCTGAGAACAAATGTGAATTTGGGGTTTTAAAATAGAATAACAACTACTTAATAGTAAAGTTACTGAAATGGAAATGTAAAGAAAACAGCTTATAACTTATGTTTCAGAACCTTGTCTGTAACACACTTCATGGCATTCTCATAGGCTTTGCTGTCTAGTCCTTGTAGTTAGAGGTTTCTCTTGATCCACATTTTTTTTTATTACAAACTTTATAATTTAATAAATACTAGAATTTTTAAAAAATCACACACTTAAAAACTGCTCTTGTCCTGTTAATATTACTTGCTTTATGCCATTGTACATATTATGAGGTATATCAGACCCACAGATCTACATGTTTGCAATATAGCTGTAGTAAAGATATGTTTCTGGACTTTTTGGGGTGAACTTTTGACTGAAGGTAACCACTGGATGTCAATTAGATGCCGCCTCATGAAGTGAAAGTGAAAGTGAAGTTGCTCTGTCGTGTCCGATTCTTTGTGACCCCATGGACTGTAACCTATTAGGCTCCTCCGTCCATGGGACTTTCCAGGCAAGAGTACTGGAGTGGGTTGCCATTTCCTTCCCCAGAGGATCTTCCTGATCCAGGAATGGAACCCAGGTCTCCTGCATTGTAGGCAGATGCTTCATAGCCATCTCTCAAATCCCCATTTCTACCTCAAATATGAATTTGATGCCTCTTGGGGCACTCTCACAGCACTGTAGCAAGGGGCTGGGAACAGTTATGACATTACAGCACAAAAGCTTGACGATCTATCTCCTTCACAAATTGTAACTTACTCAAGGTTAGATACCAAGTTTGTCTTTCCAGTACTTTATATAGGGCCAAGATGGACAGGGAGGCCTGGCGTGCTGTGGTTCATGGAATCACAAAGAGTTGGACACGACTGAGTGACTGAACTGAACCGAACTGAAGATTATAACTGAAGTTTCAGTAAATATTTGTTCCCTCATTGAAAAAACAGATTAAGGAAAGTTCTCCAGGCAAGAATACTGGGGTTGGCTGCTNGATGCCAGTAGTGATAGTGAGGATGTATCTGCACTTGTTGCACAACACTCCTTGACCCAACAGAGACTTTTGGTTCCTAATCCAAATCAGACAGTATCTGATCGATCTGATCAGGAACTGATCGATCAGTGGCAGCAGGTGGAACAGTGAGTGTCAGATCTCGAAGGCCTGATGGACAGTGCACAGTAATGGAAGTTTAAATAAAAAGTTTTCAGATCCATGCTCAAGATGAAGATGGTTATCTGTAAATTTCTGCCCACGTAACATTATACTCATCCCTAGTAGTGCATTTTGGGAGTTGGGGTGGGAAGGGGTATGGGAAGGATAGCCCTATAATTAAAATGTCTAACACATCTCTGTTGAGAAATTTAATATAAAGAACTTGGGTGTTAATAGTTGAGAGCTGTTTAGTAATAACGCAGTTTTCTTGAGGTCTGTTTATTTTCTAGATTTTTAAAATACCTTCAGTTCTTTTGGCCAGTGTGTGTGTATTATCTGTGCATTAATGGTCCTCATCCGGCTACTGCATTGGTTCATATTTTTCTGCATGGATTGACATAAAACCATTACTAAAATTTGGCACCTATGAGATACCTGGTATCAGTACAAACAGAGAGCTTAAATAATGCTGAGAACAAATGTGAATTTGGGGTTTTAAAATAGAATAACAACTACTTAATAGTAAAGTTACTGAAATGGAAATGTAAAGAAAACAGCTTATAACTTATGTTTTAGAACCTTGTCTGTAACACACTTCATGGCATTCTCATAGGCTTTGCTGTCTAGTCCTTGTAGTTAGAGGTTTCTCTTGATCCACATTTTTTTTTATTACAAACTTTATAATTTAATAAATACTAGAATTTTTAAAAAATCACACACTTAAAAACTGCTCTTGTCCTGTTAATATTACTTGCTTTATGCCATTGTACATATTATGAGGTATATCAGACCCACAGATCTACATGTTTGCAATATAGCTGTAGTAAAGATATGTTTCTGGACTTTTTGGGGTGAACTTTTGACTGAAGGTAACCACTGGATGTCAATTAGATGCCGCCTCATGAAGTGAAAGTGAAAGTGAAGTTGCTCTGTCGTGTCCGATTCTTTTTGACCCCATGGACTGTAACCTATTAGGCTCCTCCGTCCATGGGACTTTCCAGGCAAGAGTACTGGAGTGGGTTGCCATTTCCTTCCCCAGAGGATCTTCCTGATCCAGGAATGGAACCCAGGTCTCCTGCATTGTAGGCAGATGCTTCATAGCCATCTCTCAAATCCCCATTTCTACCTCAAATATGAATTTGATGCCTCTTGGGGCACTCTCACAGCACTGTAGCAAGGGGCTGGGAACAGTTATGACATTACAGCACAAAAGCTTGACGATCTATCTCCTTCACAAATTGTAACTTACTCAAGGTTAGATACCAAGTTTGTCTTTCCAGTACTTTATATAGGGCCAAGATGGACAGGGAGGCCTGGCGTGCTGTGGTTCATGGAATCACAAAGAGTTGGACACGACTGAGTGACTGAACTGAACCGAACTGAAGATTATAACTGAAGTTTCAGTAAATATTTGTTCCCTCATTGAAAAAACAGATTAAGGAAAGTTCTCCAGGCAAGAATACTGGGGTTGGCTGCTGTGTCTCCTTCCAGGGGATCTTCCTGACTCAAGAATCAAACGCACATCTCCTGCAGCTCCTGCATTGCAGGCAGATTCTTTACTGCTGACCATTTGGGAAGCCCTTAGTTTCCCATATCCTAACACAAACTATGTATAATTTTTGCTAGTTTGATGGATTATAATATCTCAATATTTTGTTTTAATTTATCAGATTGCTAGTAACATAAGTATCTTTTCTTTTTATTATAACTCATTAGTATTTTCTGAGAACTATTTTTTCTAATTTTTTGCCAATTTTTCCATTGGATTTTTGTCACTTGAGTCCATCTCCAGAGGCTCTCTATGTTTTATGGTTAGTCATAATTATTTTAAAAAATTATTTGTGTGGGGTGCCTCTTTCCCCCCAGTCACCCCCTGCCTCTCACCTTCTTTAGTCACTGGGTCCCAGGGGAAGGAGCCAGCTCTGGGCACAGGTTGACTCCAGCCACCAGGCCTGCTCTGCGGGCCACTTCCCATGCTTTTACTTGCCTCTCTTACATAGCTGTGGCAGCTCAGGGCAAAAACCACATTGCCAGTGAGATGGGGCCAGGGAAGGCACAGTGACCCAGGGACCCTGGGTTGCCTGAGTTGTAGAAACTGGTCTTCAGGAGGCAGGAATCTCCTGCCTGCCCCTCCCCGCCCGCCACCAGGGTGGGGGGAAGTGATGCAGGCATTAGCAGGTGGGACAGGCACAGAGGCTATTCTTTTCAGAGTGAAGGCTGTGCAAGAAGGCAATGGCCCTGGTAGAGGGAGAGGAGGCAGGGATCAGAGAGGAGTTGGGGCTGCGAGTGGAGGGCATCCTGAAGGTGGTGGAGGTGATGTGTAGGAGGAGCAGAAGGAGGAGCCCAGGGGCTGGAAGAGCCAAGGCAAGGACCCATGACAGCTCCATCTCAGTACTGGGGGCACTGGAAGCCCTGAAGTTAGAGCTGGGCACTGTCATTGCCCGAGCTAGCGGGACCTACACACAGCTCAAGCACAAGATCTGTCAGAGAAGGAAAACTCGCTTGGATCATAGAAAGACCATCATCCTTGGCACCCCTGACTTTTGGGTCAAGCTATTATGAACCTCCCACATATGTTGGCCATGATCAGTGACGAGATAAAGACATGCTTAACTACATGATCAATTTGGAGGTGCAGGAACTGGGCCAGTGGAGACAGTGCTGCAAGTTTATGTTTTTCTTTTAGACCAACTCCTACTTCTGGAAGGAAGTGATTGTTACGGAGTATCACCTTAGCATCATTGGATATATAGCATCTCACTTGACTCTAGCCCAGTGGTTCTGGGATTATGAACAGGGGAAGTCCCAGCTATAGCCGGGACACCACCAGCCTTAATTTCCTCAACTGGATGTCTGACCACAACTGCCCAAGGTCTAACAAGATTGTTGAGGTCATCAGAGAGAACTTACAGCCCAATCCTCTGCCCAGCTATATGGGGGAGGAAGACCCCACTGGAAGAGACCCAGAGATGCTGTTGATGGAGCATCAGAATTTGGCCAAATAGAACAAGAGCCAGGAAGCATTTATAGATAGAGGAGACAGGTGGATGTATCTAAGGGTTCTCTTGCCCAGGGGAGTAATGAGGTAAGGATGGTTAATAATAGGTCAAGTGAGAGGGCCCCACATACCTGGAATGACACTTAGAGAGAGAGAGAGAGAGACATAAACAAGAAAACAAGTTTTAAAAATTACTTATGTGGGATATTGAATTGAAACAAATATGAAATTAAATCTTGTAAACCTTGGTCCTGAGTTTGGCACTTCTTCAATATGGTGAGGATTCCAAGAACTTGTTAGGCAAAACTGCTATTATCATTATCACTGTCTTACTCCGTCTTTGATGCACCATTTATTAAAAGGAAGTGGAAAAGTAAGTAAAAGAACACTGAATTGAAAGATAATTGCAGGCCCTTGGGTATATGGGTAAGATGACCATCCATTGCTGATTCATATTAAAACTCAGTCCTGTTTAATAAAAGCTACCATTAAATTTAATTATCTGATGCACTTTATGAAAATCAAATATATGAAAATCTTTCTCTCAGTCCAACTCTTGCTACCCCATGGACTGTAGCCTGCCAGGCACCTCTGTCCATGGAATTTTCCAGGCAAGAATACTGGAGTGGGTTGCCATTCCTTTCTTTAGGGGATCTTCCCAACCTAGGGATGAAACCCTTTTCTCCTTCATTGTAGGCAGATTCTTTACCATCTGAGCCACCTTGGAGGTCCAATTTTTTTATAAAACATAAATTAAGAGAAATTATTCATATTGTAATACCAAGTATACTAATGACTTTGATTATGTAACTGTAAGATTTAATTTACTAAAGTGTCTGTTTATAAGGGGTAAACCTATTGTATACGGTAATATGGAACTAAGATTAAACATTGTTTCTCTCTTTGGGGCATATTTTTAATACCAAAAAATGGATAAGGATATTATAAATTTTATTATCCTTTCAATAATACTATTGAACTCCTGGTTAAAATGTGTGTGAATTCCTGGACTTGAGAAAAAAAAGTCTATTTGGTTTTTCCCCTAAAATATCTATACAGACACACTATTGAGTTTTTAGGTACTTGTTATTATTTCTTGTTCATATTATTAATATAATCCTGCCTAGCATTATCCTGAAACTCAGAGTCTATAATGATGGCATGATCTTCTGAATGATCCTAATACTCTAGGTCAGTATTTTTGTGCCTGTTCATCACCACAAACAGTCAAAACCATAATCTCATGATTTAAAGAAAATGTTCTAGTTTGAAAAAAAAAAAAATGCTGTCTTNATGATCCTAATACTCTAGGTCAGTATTTTTGTGCCTGTTCATCACCACAAACAGTCAAAACCATAATCTCATGATTTAAAGAAAATGTTCTAGTTTGAAAAAAAAAAAAATGCTGTCTGTTACCCTTGAGGGTGGTTTTGAGATGATGTGTTTAATCATGGCCCATGTGGTTGAGTCTAACATCAACGGTCACAGACACATTTGGACTTGTCCTAGAACACTACCCATGTCACCCAGACAGCCAAGCCACTAGATTTTTTCATTCTTATAGGGAATCAAAGGGAAAGTAGATAGGGAAAACATTAAGATTGCAAAAGTAATTTAAATTTTAAAAATCGGGATAATAATAGTAACAACCTATTGGCCTTATAAGGTAGGTATTATTAAGTAGATAAAAATTTTAAGATAAAGAAGACTCCAAAGAAATAATTTGCTGAAGGCCATGGGACTCATGAAAGACAGAGACCCACATGTCTGAGCCAGGATTCAAATCTCTGCTTTCACTGCCTCTTATGAATTCTAATCCTAAAGAGAGTTGGATGCAATAAAAATTCATCTCAATCCTAATCTTCACTCAAAATAAACATATTGCAACTTTTAGCATAAGGAACTATTACAAGATTTGCATGTCAAACTTTAAGAGCTTCATTGTGCTGAAATCCCAAATTTCAAAACAGGTTAGGGGAATTTTTAAATTTTTATTTATTTATATGTTTTACATTTTAATAGCAGTATGAGGGAACCAGAAAAGATTTGAAAATGAAATGGTTTGAGTAGTGAGTCAGCACATCTGAACTGTAGCAACTCCACCGGGAATCATGGGGGAAAAAACCTATGGAGATTACATTCTTGAGGATTTCTCTCTACATTTTCTAATTTCTGCCTTTTGTAAGTAATAATATTCTCCCTTTTATGTTAAAAGTTCTAATTAGACTTTTGTACTTTTTAATCATTATATTCAGTCATTGACTCTTTCAGTCCATTAATATTTATTGAGGAACTATTTTTAGTTCCTCAGGTACTAGTCAAATACACATGAATGAATTAACAGCTTCTCCTCTTTGGGTCAATCTGGTATTATTTGTGTACTGAAAATGGAATCAAGTCACTTCACAATAAAAACAAAATAATAAAATACAGGGAACAATGGAAAAGAGAAAAATATACTTACTCCAACCTCTTTAATCCTAAAACTGTCTGTAATGAAGACCAAGGCAAACTTTTTCTCTTCTTACCAACCCATTTTTAATACAGTAACAATTTCTGGAATGAGAAAGAGACATATCAGAAAAAAAAAAAAAGTCATAATGAAGGGGAATCAGAATGAGTTCTGTAAACTAGCTATCACCTACCTAGATAATCTAAATAGAATTTAAGTGACAAAAGCCAAAATTGGTGAGTAATTGCTATTTTCTTTTCCTTCTTTGACTACAGGACCACCAATGCCATGTTCAAACAGATGGTGAAGAAGATTCAAAGTAACAGCTGTACCCTGAGTGGGCCCAGCATTTAGAATCATAGAAAGATAGGCAGAGATAAGGTATAAGTAGATACCTCCCATTTTCTTTTACATTATCCACTGGGTATCATACTGCAGGCTTAGATGAATACTCAGCCTAGACGGATGCTGAGTAAGGGGGAAGAAATTGGACTGGAAACATGACTCTGCCCCTGCTATACATCAAAAATACAAACAAAGTGAGGGAACCCAGCTGGCCACAAGAATTTTTAAAGCTGACCAGAAGAAAATGGAAAAATTTTATTTGGTAAAAACAATGTTGTAAGCAGTCTAAAATGTTATACTCAAGGAACCAAGAAGCAGCCATTTAAAATGTTGCTTTCTGTCAGTAAGTTTATTGAACAGGAAGCCTGGCAATCCTGGGTAAAAGTAGACTGTCCATCCAATTAAATTACAGAATATTAAAAAGGTCAAAGCAATATAAAAGTCCTTTAATTCACAGAAAACACTAAAATTCTGATTTCTCGTGCTCCTGACAAAGATTATAATCGTGATTTGAAAAGGGTAAAATATTTATCTAGTCCTTTGACAAAGATTGAAATGAGAATGAGACTGGTCACAAATGTAACCTTACAAATGTAATGTGAAAACCAGTTTTGAAAAAAAGTAAGGCTGAATCAATATATTTCTTTCTTTTGTCTCTGCAAGGAGGATTCACAAAATGATTACAATAAAATCATTTATTTTTCAATCTTTTAATGTAAGTTTGGAGTTATCTCCTTATGTACAAAATAATATTCTTTATGTGAAGCCTCCATAAGCCTCTGTATCATAAGCATCAACTCTTTCTCTATCCCTGGGTCACTTTGTGGTTTTTCTCTTAGAATCTAGTTTACTTTACACATTGCTAAAGACATCCACAAACGGGAGTGCTGTATGTGCATAAAATCTTTCTAAAAGATATGGGGCAGAAACTGCACTGAGTGCAAAATAATTGTGTGACTTTGTTTGCAATAAACATTTAAAATGACCGACTTTCTCATAAATACACTAAGTAGGATGATCTATGAGATTTCTAATTTATTCTTGTTTAAAATTTAACCATGCTTTTTTAAAGCATATCAATTTTGTTAATACCATGTAATTAAAACATGTCAGTGCACAGCAAGTTTTAGTCTAAATTAATGACTATGAGAATTATTTTAATTAAATAACCAATTATAGAAAAATCGCAAGCATGAGAGCTGACATTTAAATGAATTTCATTTAAATTGCTTCTTAACATTGTCCCATCTAGGACACTAATGCAAAATGAACTATTGTATCAACTTAGATTATCACTATTTTTGTATGCACATAATGTATTCATATTCAATCACTGGAACTGAGCAGAATATTTGGTATCGATCTGAAACTTCTGTTAATAAAAACACAACAGAATGAGCTAAAGTGAAAACAAACCATCTTTCTCTTTTTCTTCTCTTTTTATTTTTTTTAATAGGAGCTTCTAAATGCTATTATCATTCTCATAAGAAAAAATGTTTATGTATTTGGGAATTATGGCTAATTAAATCAGTCGATTTGAAGTTGACTTGTAAGAGAATGTATATACATGACTTCAATGCCCTGCCCATAATGGGTTCAATAAATGGTGCTTATCAGTGGTAATATAAGTATTTCTTTGTCTTGTCTTTTTTTCAGGTATGCTGGTTAGGCATATGGCTTCCTCTTGGAAACTGGATATTTCCAGACTCTACTAGATTAGGAGATTATCTGTCCTGTGAGAATATAGCTGGATATCTGTTCATAGTTTTGTTCCTATATAGCTGAAGCAGTACAATGTCATTTTCTTTACTTAAATTATTTCCATTTTTTATATTATGAAATTGTTTTTATTGTTCATTTCATATCTTTCCAGAAAAAAAAAAAAAAAGATTTACTTTAAAAGGCTAAGCAATTTAATATAACCTTCCCTACTAAAAATGTTTAACTTCATAGTACTGTTTCCGGTAAAAGAGAAGAATGCCTGAACACAAGGTGTGTGTGGCTAAGACGCTTCAGTCATGTCTGACTGTTTGTGACCCTATGGATTGTGGCCTGTCAGGCTCCTCTGTCCATGGGATTCTCCAGACAAAACTATTGGAGTAGGTTGCAATGTCCTCCTCTAGAGGGTCTTCCTGACTCAGCGATCAAACTGTGTAACTTACACTTAACCTGAATTGGCAGGTGGGTTCTTTACCACTAGCACCACCTGGGAAGCACCAAACAGAAGGATGCTGCTGCTGCTGCTGCTAAGTCGCTTCAGTCGTGTCCGACTGTGTGTGACCCCATAGACGGCAGCCCACCAGGCTCCCC
>SJYX01022706.1:20473-34514 GCA_006410675.1 Oreotragus oreotragus
CCCCCATCCCTGGGATTCTCCAGGCAAGAATACTGGAGTGGGTTGCCATTTCCTTCTCCAATGCATGAAAGTGAAAAATGAGAGTGAAGTCACTCAGTCGTGTCCAACTCTCAACAACCCCACACAAGGCAGTTTATTCTAATTGTACTACTATACCAAGGAAACACAAAGGTTCATCATTGGAGTGGATTATAAAGCAGTGGGGAAGGTGGGGGAGTCTGTGAGGGAGAGTCCTAGATGTTAGGGGGAAACAACTTTAGCAGTTTGAAATACTTCTGATGATATCATCAGGTGTGTGACTCACAGAAACAGGCCCAAGGATGATTTCCATAGGAGCTTTTGTAGCCATTTCTCTGAAATTGTCAAGTCCCCTAGCTTCCGTTTTCAGGGCATCAGGCAAGGAACCACAAAGAGAGCTAAAGTTTTGTTCACATAGGAACTGAAGTTAAAAATATTTTGATTCATTGTCAAAATTATCAATAGGGTTGTAAAGGAGGTGTTTTATCCATGTATACTTATCACTCCTTTGTTTGCAGTCATATTGCACATTGTGACAGAATTTATGAATCTAAATGGATCATTAATGCCCTATCAATTTATTTTTTCTAAGATGAATTTCATACATCCCCTTGGGGAGAAAGTCTTATTTACTTAATAGTTTGTAAGCCATAGTAAAAAGTGCTTTCTCCACGTTTTGCTAGAAAAAAGAAGTAACCTGTACTTAGATTTGACTAGTTAATTGTTCTTCTTCATTGGAATGCACTAGGGCATGTGGTTTAATTATTATGTTCATATTTGTAGACTTCACTTTTTTGATCGTCAAAGATTATTTAATATCAGAAAAAGGAATGTTTTTCTACATAATTCCTCTTGCTATCACTTTAAAAATAAAGAAGACAAGAGAAGGCTACTGCATTTGTTGTTCATTGATTAACCAGTAATGTTATGTATAAATAATGTATCTGACAGTATGGCAGCTCACTTGGGACATTATGCCATTTACTACAAAATAGGAGGCAACATACAACTGAGCAGTGAGAACAAATTAAACATCTTTCCTTGGTAACTTTAGCATTTTTATTAGGTGATAAACACCACAGTGAGAGGAAAGCAGATGTAGTTATTTCAGTAATATTAACCTTAATCGAAATCTCACATGACATACAGTGCAATACTTGTGCATTATAAAATTTTGTCTAGTAACAACAGAAACCAAATTTTCCAAGGTCATTATGAGATGATATCTGTAAAAATTAATGACTATCTTGTGTGAAATTTCATCTATCGCTACTGAATTATCTTATTACTACTGATGAAAAAATTTCAACATAAATCTAGTATCATATAAGCATGAAAAATGCCTAAGCATTTTCAATGTTGTATTACTTTTGTCTTAGCAAATCTGTTTTATAGTGTTGTTTGACTATGGGTGAATTTCATTCGTTCAGGTTTCTGTTTTTAAAATCTTCTCTTTTAGAAGCATCTGAATAGTGAATAAAGTTAAGAGCAGTTGTGTAATTAGCAATCAACATCCATCTTCCCTCCTTTCTTGCTTTAGTCCATCATTTACTCGTGCAGATACAGAGATAAAAATCTGTCCTTAAAAGAGTTTGCAATTGAGAGATTGAGGACAACTGTTAAAGTCCATTTAAAATACAGGATGCATTTTATAAGAAATCCCTCTTCCTTTCATGCAGAAGTATTTCTGTGTGCTTACCATGTGTCAGACACTGTTCAGAAATCTTTAATAAAGCAGTAACGAAACAAAGATTCTGCCTCACATCATGTTTATATTCTAATAGGAGGAAATAATCTGTAAACAATAAATATAATAAATACATAATTTTATTGCATATTGTAAGCTGAAAATGCTTTTTAAAAGCAAAAAGAATTTGTGCCCCACTGTTCATTGCAACACTGTTTACAGTAGCCAGGGCATGGAAGCAACCTAAATGTCCATGGAGAGATGGATGAATAAAAAAGATGTGATACATACATACAATGGGATATTGTTTAGCCATAAAAGGAACAAAACTGGATCATTTATAGTGATGTGGATGGCCCTGGAATCTATCAAACAGAATGAATTAAGTCAGAAAGAATAAAACAAATATCATATCTTAACACATACATGTGGAATCCAGAAAAATGGTAGCGATAAACGTATTTGCAGGGCAGGAATAGAGATGCAGATGTAGAGAACATGTGGACATGGGTGGGGTAAGGGGAAGGTGGAGTGAAACGGGACAGCAGCATTACTATATATACACTACCATGTGTAAAATAGATAGTTAGTGGGAAGCTGCTGTATAGTGCAGGAATCTCAGTTTGGTACTCTGTGTTGACCTAGAAGGATGGAATGGGAGTGTGGAAGGGAAGTTCAAGAGGGAGGGGATATATGTATACATAAAGCTTTGTCATACAGCAGAAACTGGCACAACATTGTAAAGCAATTATAATCCACACACACACACACAAAGAGTTAAGTCAGAGATCTAAAAAAAAAAAAGGAAAAAAAAAAGTAGTGAGGTAAGGAGACTGGAGTGGGCAGTCATAAAAGTAGTTGTCAGAACAAGTCTTGTTAACAAGAGGGTATCTGAACAAAGACTGGCGATGGGAAGTTAATGTTATCTGGGAGAAAGGTAAACCAGATGGAGGGAACAACCAGTCAAATGCCCCTAAATTGCCCCCCTCTGCCTGGTGTAATGAAGAACTGCAAGGAAGTCAGTGTCACTGCAACAGAGAAGGTTCAGAGAGGAGCGGGGATGCCAGGCCTCATGGGCCATTGTAAGGAACAAGGCCTTTATAAGAAATGGGGATCCATTTTGGGGTTGTGGGGATCACCATGATCTGACTAGTGTTTTACAAGATCACTCAGTCTTCTGTGTTAGGAATTCCCTGGTTTGTTAGGAGATCAAGAGGAAAAGCAATGGGACCAGATAGAAACTATTACAGTTTATCAGGCAGGAAATGAGAGCAGCTCACCAGGGAGGTAGGAGTGGAGGTGTGAAAAGCGACTGAGTTCTAGAAAGATTTTAAAGATAAATTCAAAAGGATTTCCTGACTCACTGAGAATAAGGTGAGAGTGAGAGAATAGAGGTGAGACTAAATCCAGGGGTTTTGGCCTAAATACCTAGAAGCATGGAATTACCATCACTTGCTAGGTCAGCAGGCAGCAAGAGTTCCAAGTTGGACCTGTGGTGTTTGAGCTAGCTCTGTATGGCCCAGTGGAAATGCTGGGGACTTATGAGTCTGGAGAAAGTTATGGAACGGAAACAGAAATCTGGAAGTCTTTGGCATCTAACCACTGCATTGTGTGCAACTGTGTCCAGCTCTTTACATCTAGATGATGTCTAAGTCTGTGAAACTGGAGTTACTGACTGTGTGTAGATGAAGAAGCGATGAGTCCAAACACCTTCACTTCATCCTTCAAGTCCTGAGGAAAGGAATCAGCACAGAAGAAGGCTAGCAGATAGAAGGAAAACCTGTTCGCTGTAGAGAAAACCATCGGAGGAAAGAATATCAAGATAGATAGAGTGAGTGATTATGTCAAATGCAGCTAATAGTTCAGGGAGATGGATGCTGAGAACTGACCACCAGCTTTAGCAACCTGGCCTCTAACCAAGCAGCATTGCTAGATGAAAGTCAGATCGATCATCAAAGTGAGTTTAAGAGAGAATGGAAGGAGAGAAATTGGATGTTTACTTGCTGATGGTAATGATTGAGTAGAGAATCAAACATTAATGAAGCAGAGGGAAGGTTCTAGAGTGTTATTCAGATGGGAGAGTGGTGGGATGTAGGCACTGGGGCAGGGCTGGCTCTAGACAGAAGCAGGGTATGGAGATGAAGATGCCCATAGGTGGTCAATGTGGTGAAGTATAAGGAAGTTCCCTTTTGATTGCTTTCATCCTTTCAGCAAAGTAAGGTCTAAATTGTAGCTCTAACTGCAGATGCTTTCCAAAGCACTTGACAACCAGAACAGCCCACTGGTGCTGTCCAGGTAAAGAAAGGATGAGAGAGTCGGCAAGGGTGTTAGCAGACAGAGGAGAGTGTGTCTACAGAGTGATAGTAACTCAGGTTTGCACAGCACTTTATTATTCCCAACATGTCATTATATCCATTTTACCACTTAATCTTCACAACAGCCTTTTGAAGGTCATCAGTGCTCCTAGTTTACAGAAGTTAAGCTTCAGAAAACACTGCCTAGGAGATACAAACTATCGGTGTAAGATAAGTTTGAGTATATATTGTACAACACAGGGAATATAGCCAATATTTTGTAACAACTGCAAATGAAAGTAATTTTTTAAATGATATTTATTTGAAAAATTTAAAAATTGTGGGGAAAAAACTCATTGGCCAATAAATAGGCAACTGTTATCTAAACTTCTAGAAAGAATTCTTCCAAAAACACCTATTAAAATTGTTTAGATGTTGATCATCTTGTCATTATTGACTAGACAAGATGATTCATTCTTATGATGAAAATGGAAAAGAATTACAAAATGGGAAAATATTGTTATTATAATTCATCTTTATTCTATTTCGCTGATATTGTTTCTTTGACTAATGTATTCAAATAGCTTTGAGAGTTTTGTTTCACAGCAAGGGAGGAAGAAAAGAGGTCAAAGGAAGAGTGACCGTCCTTGGGGAAATGTTTTAAAGGGTTCCTTATGAGATGTTGCCAAGAATTAAACATAGAAATATCAGACACCGAGAGGTGGCTGATGAAGGGTCAAGAAAAAGTGAGTAAATAGTTTTCTAAGAAGCCTCTCCACACTGTCCCACAGACCTGTGGTTGCCAAGGGAGAGAGAGTTGGAGAGGAAAGGGCTGGGAGTCTGCAATTTGAAGATGTAGATTAGTATACGTAGGATGGATAAACAACAAGGTAATAGCACAGGCAAGTATGTTCAATATCCTGTGATAAATATAATGGAAAAGAATAGAAAAAAAAGACTGTCTATATGTGTATAACTGAGTCACTTTGCTGTACAGCAGAGATTGAGACTATATTGTACATAGTAGTGAAATCGCTCAGTCGTGTCTGACTCTTTGCGACCCCATGGACTGTAGCCTACCAGGCTCCTCTGTCCATGGAATTTTCCAGGCAAGAGTACTGGAGAGGGTTGCCTTTTCCTTCTCCAGGAGATCTTCCTGATCCCGGGATTGAATGCAGGTCTCCCACATTTAGGCAGATGCTTTACTGTCTGAGCCACCAGGGAAGTCATTGAACTATGCTTCAATTAATAATAGAAAATTAAAAATAATAAAGCCCGAGAAAGTAGCAGCGACGCAACTCACATTCCTTCTGACTCTCCTCTGAATTCAGCGGTGATGATATAAAGCTGATCAGTTTTTCATTTTTTTCTTCATTTTTCCTTTATCCCATTCTAGTAGATTTTGTTATTTAAGGAAGAGAGATAATCCCAACAATCTTGAGTATAACCTTGATAAAAGAATCCTTACCAGAGGGAAGTATTCAATAAATTGTTGATAGAAAACAATCAATAAATTTAAGAACTTTTAAAGATTCCCCCACCCCACCACTACACCATCCCCATGGACTGTAGCCTACCAGGCTCCTCTGTCCATGGAATTTTCCAGGCAAGAGTACTGGAGAGGGTTGCCTTTTCCTTCTCCAGGAGATCTTCCTGACCCCGGGATTGAACGCAGGTCTCCCACATTTAGGCAGATGCTTTACTGTCTGAGCCACCAGGGAAGTCATTGAACTATGCTTCAATTAATAATAGAAAATTAAAAATAATAAAGCCCGAGAAAGTAGCAGCGACGCAACTCACATTCCTTCTGACTCTCCTCTGAATTCAGCGGTGATGATATAAAGCTGATCAGTTTTTCATTTTTTTCTTCATTTTTCCTTTATCCCATTCTAGTAGATTTTGTTATTTAAGGAAGAGAGATAATCCCAACAATCTTGAGTATAACCTTGATAAAAGAATCCTTACCAGAGGGAAGTATTCAATAAATTGTTGATAGAAAACAATCAATAAATTTAAGAACTTTTAAAGATTCCCCCACCCCACCACTACACCAGTAGTAACTGGTTCTCTTCTTTGCACTCAGCTAGGATTTTCTTCGGGGAAGGCAATGGCACCCCACCCCAGTACTCTTGCCTGGAAAATCCAATGGATGGAGTAGCCNGAGGATGTTTGCTTTGACCAATGTGTTCTCTTAGCAATAATGTTAGCCTTTGCCCTGCTTCATTTTGTACTCCAAGACCAAAGTTTACTGTTACTCCAGGTATCTCTTGACTTTCTACTTTTGCATTCCAGTTCCCTATGATGAAAAGGACATGTATTTTGGGTACTACTTCTAAAAGTTCTTGTAGGTCTTCATAGAACCATTCAACTTCAGCTTCTTTGGCAACCACTAAGGCCGAAGAAGCTCAGTCATCCTACCTCCTGATTTTCAGACACTGTATAACCCTCCTCCTTCAAGTGTGGGTGGAGCTAGGAACTCACTTCTGGTGAACAGAGTGCGGCAAAGTTGATCGACTGCAGTTCTGATGCTTGATCACAAAAAGCCTATGGTTTCCATAATAGGAAAGAATATGAAAAAGAATGTGTGTGTGTGTGTATCATGGAAGCAATTGCCTCTCAAGCAGCAGGGAAGTAAGGGAGGCCTGCTTCCAACAACCAACTGAGGCCCTCTGTGCAATAGCCCTGGAGGAACCAACTCCCACAAGTGAGCTTAGACATGCCTCTTCCTGGGAATCTTAGCAGGTGATGAAACTTATGACACATTGATTGCAGCTTTGGAACAGATATGGAGCCAGAAGCACCTGGCTAAGTTATACCTGATACCTGACCCACAGAAACTGGGGAATTGGAAATGTTTGTTACTTTTCTGTGATGTTAACTGTTCCATAAGAGTATTTTAGCAATGAAAGTCATTTGTTGATCTCTTTATTGTGCCTCTCTTCAATAAAACTGTCAATAAATTGAAATTAATATTACTTTTTAACTATTGCGACCATAACTCTCATTGTTTGATAGTAATCTAGATTGATTATACTTCTGGTATAATCCTAAAATATTATAAATTATGTACTTGATGGGTAATTACTAAAAACAACAAGGCAAATTTGTATTGAGAATAAATTCTTAAAGAGCCAATGGTGTGATTTCTCATATCTTTGGATGACTACTGTATTTCATGTGTGATAATGTTCATTGTTGTTGTTCAGTCCACTCAGTCATGTTTGACTCTTTGCAGCCTGGATCACAGCACACGAGGCTTCCCTGTCCTTCACTATCTCCCAGAGTTTGCTCAAATTCACGTCCATTGAGTCAGTGATGCCATCCAACCATCTCAGCCTCTGCCATAGCCTCTCTTCATGCCTTCAGTCTTTCCTAGCATCAGGGTCTTTTCCAGTGAGTTGTCTCTTCACATCCGGTGGCCAAAGTATTTGAGTTTTGGCTTCATTATTAGTCCTTCCCATGAATATTCAGGACTGATTTCCTTTAGGATTGATTGGTTTGATCATATTTATGAGTAAAAGCATTATGAACTTTGCTTATTTATCTACATAAAGAGGTAGATGGAAATGGACGCTTAAAGTTTAGGACCAGCTAAATATTATGTTGGGCCCAGTGCAAAATAAAAATGTGGGCCCTTATTCAGAAAGCTGAAAAAAATGATGGTAAATGTATTAAAAATATAGTTTTTAATTTATTCCAGACTTCCTTTTGATATATCATGACATTTTTTATTTGCTGTTTAATGTCATTCTAAGGAAAGGCATTGAAACTCTAAAGTCTTAGCATAACTTTTACCATTCGTCTTTATAATATGCAAAGGTAATTTTACATACAAATATAGAAACATTTCACTTGTAAGCTGAACCACCTGAATTATACGATTTGTATTTTGTAGCTCGTAAGTATCTATATATTTTATTCTTACAAGAGTAGTGGGAAAACTATACAAATTAGCAACTGTTACTGTTTTGCTGTTTGGTTTTGATACATGTGTTCTACCTTGGTTTATCAGGGAAGAAGGAAAGATTGAAAGGAAAAGCCAACTCCAGCTTGCTCTATCTTTCCCTTTGCTTCAGTGTGATCATTTTGTTAACACAAGTTGGTGTGCTCGACACAAGGTTAGGCCAAACAAACTGAAATATCTTTTGGAAGAAGAGAAAAGTTTATTGCAAGGTCATGCAAAGACACGAAGTAGCTCATGTCATGCAAAGCCTTTAGTTCCCTAAAGGATTTTGGCAAAGTAGTCTTAAAGGGCAGGTTAGGGTGAGGGGTTGGTCACAGAGTTTGGGATCAGCTTGCACACAGTTCTCTGATTGGCTGGTGGTGAGGNTTTGGTTGTAGTATTTTTTAGATTTCATGTCTAAGTGATATCATAGATATCCTGTCTCTTATACACATCTAGATGTGTATAAGAGACAGGCTTGCACACAGTTCTCTGATTGGCTGGTGGTGAGGCAGCAGGGTGGTGTTCTTAGGCTCCGGGAGGCCTGAGGCTATGTGCTCATGGTCATCAAGTAGATCATCCATTTGGTTGAGGAAAGGCAGGGGCTTCTCATCTAAAAAACAACTCAGGACATCTGCATCAAACACTACTATCTAAATACTTCAGAAAGGAACTAGGCCAGAGGATATGGGGAAAGGACTGTCCTGGCAGGTCCCATAGGGTCCTTCCTGGTTATAATTTTTAGCATAAACAGTTGGTCACTATGGAGAAGTAACTCAAATAGGAGTAGATATGTTAGGGTTCCTTAGTCCTTTGCATTTGTTTAAATGTCCTTTTTTTTTAACCTTCTTTCTTTTTGTGAAGTAAGTTCTTATTCAAATGCAAAGTGTGCCCTCTTAAAGCCATCAATGGCCTCCATTTATTCAGTTGTCCTGTAACACACTTACCTGTAGCTATTTTGTTTTGCTGCGTTCTCAGGCATTGCAGTTTCACCAGTGCCCATGGCAACACAAACATAATTTGAAAAATGGCCATAGGAATGGTAGACACACATACTGTGTGTGTATCTCCTCTACTCATATTCACATTTTATTCTTCCATCAGATGTCATTTGTAAAACACAAGTTCAAAGATTAAATTATTAAAAATTTCAAAGCATTACCAGCAGAAGCAATAAACCACACATGGAACTCTCCTGAGCATATTGCCTTGTGCTACTGTGTGGGTTTTTCCTGAAAAACATCTACTTCTACTTCACTGACTACACTAAAGCCTTTGACTGCATGGATCAAAACAAACTGTGGAAAATTCTTAAAGAGATGGGAATACCAGACCACCTTACCTGTCTCCTGAGAAACCTGTATGCAAGCCAAGAAGCAACAGTTAGAAGATGTGTATAAGAGACAGAGTTGGACCTGTGGTGTTTGAGCTAGCTCTGTATGGCCCAGTGGAAATGCTGGGGACTTATGAGTCTGGAGAAAGTTATGGAACGGAAACAGAAATCTGGAAGTCTTTGGCATCTAACCACTGCATTGTGTGCAACTGTGTCCAGCTCTTTACATCTAGATGATGTCTAAGTCTGTGAAACTGGAGTTACTGACTGTGTGTAGATGAAGAAGCGATGAGTCCAAACACCCTCACTTCATCCTTCAAGTCCTGAGGAAAGGAATCAGCACAGAAGAAGGCTAGCAGATGGAAGGAAAACCTGTTCGCTGTAGAGAAAACCATCGGAGGAAAGAATATCAAGATAGACAGAGTG
The DNA here is from genome assembly GCA_006410675.1 of Oreotragus oreotragus. NCBI lineage: Eukaryota > Metazoa > Chordata > Mammalia > Artiodactyla > Bovidae > Oreotragus > Oreotragus oreotragus. The sequence goes on from SJYX01022706.1 coordinate 30,175, forward strand.
AGTGATTATGTCAAATGCAGCTAATAGTTCAGGGAGATGGATGCTGAGAACTGACCACCAGCTTTAGCAACCTGGCCTCTAACCAAGCAGCATTGCTAGATGAAAGTCAGATCGATCATCAAAGTGAGTTTAAGAGAGAATGGAAGGAGAGAAATTGGATGTTTACTTGCTGATGGTAATGATTGAGTAGAGAATCAAACATTAATGAAGCAGAGGGAAGGTTCTAGAGTGTTATTCAGATGGGAGAGTGGTGGGATGTAGGCACTGGGGCAGGGCTGGCTCTAGACAGAAGCAGGGTATGGAGAAAGAGTGAGTGATTATGTCAAATGCAGCTAATAGTTCAGGGAGATGGATGCTGAGAACTGACCACCAGCTTTAGCAACCTGGCCTCTAACCAAGCAGCATTGCTAGATGAAAGTCAGATCGATCATCAAAGTGAGTTTAAGAGAGAATGGAAGGAGAGAAATTGGATGTTTACTTGCTGATGGTAATGATTGAGTAGAGAATCAAACATTAATGAAGCAGAGGGAAGGTTCTAGAGTGTTATTCAGATGGGAGAGTGGTGGGATGTAGGCACTGGGGCAGGGCTGGCTCTAGACAGAAGCAGGGTATGGAGATGAAGATGCCCATAGGTGGTCAATGTGGTGAAGTATAAGGAAGTTCCCTTTTGATTGCTTTCATCCTTTCAGCAAAGTAAGGTCTAAATTGTAGCTCTAACTGCAGATGCTTTCCAAAGCACTTGACAACCAGAACAGCCCACTGGTGCTGTCCAGGTAAAGAAAGGATGAGAGAGTCGGCAAGGGTGTTAGCAGACAGAGGAGAGTGTGTCTACAGAGTGATAGTAACTCAGGTTTGCACAGCACTTTATTATTCCCAACATGTCATTATATCCATTTTACCACTTAATCTTCACAACAGCCTTTTGAAGGTCATCAGTGCTCCTAGTTTACAGAAGTTAAGCTTCAGAAAACACTGCCTAGGAGATACAAACTATCGGTGTAAGATAAGTTTGAGTATATATTGTACAACACAGGGAATATAGCCAATATTTTGTAACAACTGCAAATGAAAGTAATTTTTTAAATGATATTTATTTGAAAAATTTAAAAATTGTGGGAAAAAAACTCATTGGCCAATAAATAGGCAACTGTTATCTAAACTTCTAGAAAGAATTCTTCCAAAAACACCTATTAAAATTGTTTAGATGTTGATCATCTTGTCATTATTGACTAGACAAGATGATTCATTCTTATGATGAAAATGGAAAAGAATTACAAAATGGGAAAATATTGTTATTATAATTCATCTTTATTCTATTTCGCTGATATTGTTTCTTTGACTAATGTATTCAAATAGCTTTGAGAGTTTTGTTTCACAGCAAGGGAGGAAGAAAAGAGGTCAAAGGAAGAGTGACCGTCCTTGGGGAAATGTTTTAAAGGGTTCCTTATGAGATGTTGCCAAGAATTAAACATAGAAATATCAGACACCGAGAGGTGGCTGATGAAGGGTCAAGAAAAAGTGAGTAAATAGTTTTCTAAGAAGCCTCTCCACACTGTCCCACAGACCTGTGGTTGCCAAGGGAGAGAGAGTTGGAGAGGAAAGGGCTGGGAGTCTGCAATTTGAAGATGTAGATTAGTATACGTAGGATGGATAAACAACAAGGTAATAGCACAGGCAAGTATGTTCAATATCCTGTGATAAATATAATGGAAAAGAATAGAAAAAAAAGACTGTCTATATGTGTATAACTGAGTCACTTTGCTGTACAGCAGAGATTGAGACTATATTGTACATAGTAGTGAAATCGCTCAGTCGTGTCTGACTCTTTGCGACCCCATGGACTGTAGCCTACCAGGCTCCTCTGTCACAGTTAGTGTGTTTGAGTGAGTGAATAAACCACATGTGCTCTGTTCATCGCAATGGCACCCCACTTCAGTTCTCTTGCCTGGAAAATCCTATGGACAGAGGAGCCTGGTAGGCTGCAGTCCATGGGGTCGCTAAGAGTCAGGCATGACTGAGCGACTTCACTTTCACTTTTCAGTTTCATGCATTGGAGAAGGAAATGGCAACCCACTCCAGTGTTCTTGCCTGGAGAATCCCAGGGACAGAGGAGCCTAGTGGGCTGCCGTCTGTGGGGTCACACAGATTCAAACACGACTGAAGTGACTTAGCAGCAGCAGCAGCCCTCTTCATCAGTACACAGCCATGAGGATACCTGAGCGAGGGGAGGTTTACCCAACAGTGAGTAGAAATGCATAATTAGGTAAGTGCCGTTCCCATTCTACAGATGACAAGACTAAAGCTCTAAAGCTTTAGAGCTGTAAGTGGCATTTGGAAGCCAGGCTTTGTGACTCTTAACCCAGTATTATTTTCATATATGCTGAGTCTCTGCATACTCTAAGCCCTTACCCTTCCTGCAAAAGACTGGAAATCTGCAAGAAAACCATCATGTGAAGTAAGGGTGCCTAGTTTAAACTGCATTTAAGAATAAGGTTATGTGGTAGGTTATAGTATCATACTGTACATTAAATGACTGTATGTTCTGTTATACTTCTCAAAATGTAATTAAATAGAGTTTTTACTAGCAAAATATAATTGTATGTGTATATTATGGAAAGGGTTAGATGATTTATTACCCTTGGAAATCATTTGCATAAGTATGATGCTATGACAAATCAGTCTTATTATACAATTAACATAACTTTAAGAAAGCTTTTAAAACTTTCAATTAATAGAATTGCCACTTTTAATCTCACAAAAGAGATATTTCTTTCTTAAAGTACAGTATGATTTTGTACTAACTCCTCTTGTAATTCTTTCTAAAAATATGTTAATCATTTTTTATATTACCTAAGGATAAAAATGGAGAAGGCAATGGCACCCCACTCCAGTACTCTTGCTTGGAAAATCCTATGGAAGGAGGAGCCTGGTGGGCTGCAGTCCATGAGGTCTTGAAGAGTAGGACACTATTGAGCGACTTCACTTTCACTTTTCACTTTCATGCAGTGGAGAAGGAAATGGCAACCCACTCCAGTGTTCTTGCCTGGAGAATCCCAGGGACAGGGGAGCCTGGTGGGCTGCCGTCTATGGGGCCGCACAGAGTCGGACATGATTGACGCGACTTAGCAGCAGCAAGGATAAAAAGCTAACCAGTATCTAAAAATATTTTTAAATATATGGATTGTACTTTTGCTTACACTTTTATTTACAACGCAAATCTCTGTCAGTGTTTCCTACTGGAATTACAGATTTTGAAAACTTAAAATTTTCATTTACATCAGTCACTAGGTGAAGTATAATAGACCAATGAAATGGAAATGCAATCACAGAAATCTTTATGCTAACTATCTTTTTAAAAATAGAGATGTTAACACAAGCATAGTGCAATATTCTTCTTTTAAAGTATAGCCCAAATATGGTAATTTTTCATCATTCTTTCAGCATTTCAGCTTGCATTCTATTGATCACTTATTGATCATTGACAACAACTAACAGGGACTCTACATAGGTGTGTCAACTACAGGGCCAATGTGACTTCATGTTAGGTGTAGTTTCAGATCCTACCACTTGATGGCAGAGCCTGTAAAATTCAGTCAAGAAAGGGGGAAAGCAAATTCCAAAGTGCACAGAATCCTTATTGGAAATTCAGGGGCTTTAGACCTGTGGGTTCCTACATGTTTCACTTCAAGGATTCAGAATCAAGAGGCAACTCAGAGCAGTGTGGAGTTGATGGGGTGCACATGTGTGCCAGCTGAGGAGTAAGACAGTGCCAGGAGGACACAGAGAGAAGTGGAGAAGTGAGGAAGAGAGGACAGTGAGTGGAACTGGGAAGAATAGATGTGGAATTCAGCTACAGGTCATGAAATGACATTAATAGTGAAATAATGAGCGTGGAACAGTCTGTGTCTTACGTTTATGATGAAGCTTTATGATGAAGGCATCTATACATGGAAGAGAGAAACAATTTAATCTCCACATGGCTATCTATACCACTTTGTCTTTCATATATAGTACACATATATATGTACATGAGCTCCTGGTGATTCAGATGGTAAAGAATCTGCCTGCAATGCAGGAGATTTGGGTTCCAGCTCTGGGTTGGGAAGATCCCCTGGAGAAAGGATTGGCTACCCACTCCAGCATTCTTGCTTGGGAGAATCTCTTGGGCAGGGGAAGCTGGCAGGCTACAGTTCATGGGATCACAAAAGAGGTGGACATGACTGAGTGACTAAGCACACAGATCCGTACATATATATGTATATACACATATTAGTTACCTAGGGCTGTTATAATAAACTACGACAAAGCAACAGAAAGATTCTTTTTCCAAATAAGTTCAC
>SJYX01022706.1:53298-75549 GCA_006410675.1 Oreotragus oreotragus
TGTATGGATATGGGAGTTGGACTGTGAAGAAGGCTGAGTGCCGAAGAATTGACGCTTTTGAACTGTGGTGTTGGAGAAGACTCTTGAGAGTCCCTTGGACTGCAAGGAGATCCAACCAGTCCATTCTGAAGGAGATCAGCCCTGGGATTTCTTTGGAAGGAATGATGCTAAAGCTGAAACTCCAATATTTTGGCCACCTCATGCAAAGAGTTGACTCATTGGAAAAGACTCTGATGCTGGGAGTGACGGGGGCAGGAGGAGAAGGGGACGACAGAGGATGAGATGGCTGGATGGCATCACTGACTCGATGGATGTGAGTTTGAGTGATCTCCGGGAATTGGTGATGGGCAGGTAGGCCTGGCGTGCTGCGATTCATGGGGTCGCAAAGAGTCGGACACAACTGAGCGACTGAACTGAACTGAAGTGAGACTGTAGCCTGCCAGGTTCCTCTGTCCATGGAATTTCCCAGGCAAGAATACTAGAGTGGGTAGCCATTTTATTCTCCAGGGCATCTTCCCGACTCAGGGATTGAACCCTAATCACCTGCATTTCCTCCATCGGCAGGCAGATTCTTGACCAGCTGGGAAGCCCTTCATTGGGAAGCAGCATCCATCCATCCATCCTAATTTATTTATGTATTGTCATATTGTCATGGCTAACATCACACTGTTTTGGCAGATTGAAACAGACACAATACGACTGCAAAGTTTATTAAATTTATTATTAAGTCCCTTACAGAAAAAGTATGGTAACCTCTGATATAGTTGATGTGATTATAATGATTTTTAATGGTTAGCATCGGTCAGGTACTGTGGTGTATCTCTTCATTTCATTTATAAGGTTTATCTCATTGAATTAACACAAGAAATTTATGCTGTTGCTTTGGTTTTTATCTTCATTTTCACAGTTAAAGTTTAGAGAGGTTAAGTAATTAGACTGCTTAGAGATCAACCTCTCTTAAACATCTGCTTTGAGGCTGTGTGGCTGGGATATTAGGTTAAAACCTTGTTTACTCCCTTTGTATTTCCATAACAATATGTGATTACCTATGAGGGCAATTATCACACAGTTGCTATTGTTGATTTTCTTGCCACCTGCCTGCTGGACAAAACTGTGCCATGTTCATCTCAATCCCTGCATGTATCTAGGTGACTGCAACATTGTGAATATCCTCAGCACTTGTTAAACAAATGAGTGAATGCCCATATCTGTGTATGCTGGTGTATTAGTCCATTCAGGCTGCCATGGCAAAGTATCATAGACTATGTGGCTTAAAATACAGAGATATATTTTCCTGTATTTTTGGAAACTGGAAAGCCCAAGATCGAGGTTCTGATAGACTCTGTCCTCTGGTGAGGACCATCTGCCTGGCTTGCAAACAGTTGCCTCTCACGGTGGAGCAAGAGCTCTAAGATCTCTTCCTTTTCTCACAAGGACACTAGTTCTACCAAATCCAGGCTCCACCTCAAGGTCTTATTTAATCTTAATCCTCACCTTAAGGGCACTATCTTCAATACAGAAACCAGGGGATTAAGGTGTCAACATATAACTTTTGGGAAACACAATTCAGTTTATAGGAGGTGGGAAGGCAGACATTTTTGGTTGGGGGCCTCAACTCTCATTTTCAGTCCTCTTCTTCCCCATTGTCTGAATCTTAAAATTGTTTTTTTTTTTTTTGAATCTTAAAATTGTTGCTTAAAACTAGGGGAGGCCATATAGTTGAGATCTGACAAACAGTTGACATCTGTTAGTTAAGCTCATTTTCTTTTTTCCTCCTTTCTCCCTGAAACATAGAAAGATGACGGGAGAGCTGGAAGGGCCCTGGATCTTCCAAGGCATTGATGATCTGTAAATCTGCTTGAGTGAAGTTGCTCAGTCATGTCCAACTCTTTGCAACCCCATGGACTGTAGCCCACCAGGCTCCTTGGTTCATGGGATTTTCCAGGCATGAATACTGGAGTGAGTTGCCTTTTCCTTCTGCAGGGGATCTTCCCAACCCAGGGATCGAACCCAAGTCTCCCGTGTTGTAGACAGATGCTTTACTGTCTGAGCTACAAGGGAAGCCATAAATCTGCTTAGAACTGCCTGTTTCTGAGCTTCTTGGTACACTATACAATACTTGCATCCAGATACAGGGCTGAGTGATTTAACCTGGCATAAAGGAAATGACTCCATCCTTGTTATTCAAAGTATCAGCACCCATTCTACCACAAACTAGCTCTATGGTACCAAGTGTTTCTGAGGAGATGACTGCTAAAGTTTACTCCAGCTCTAAAATTATGTGACTTGATGGTTCACACAGTGAATAAATGGCAATAAGCAAGACACTCTCTAATAATACTTTTAAGGAAGATTATTGGAAGAGTTTATCCAAGATTAATATTAGTTTTAGTTTTTTAAAATATTTTTAACCTTGCCTACAAAATGCTGTTGACCTGTGAGAATTATTTTAAATTTTGTAATGATTTATTTTCTTAGAGTGAGAACTACAATTTGCTTGAACCAGTAAGAACTGACAAAAGATGTCACAATTTCCCTCCTGTCCTGCTGGTAGATGCTGCTGCTCTCTCATATGTGTCCGTGAGACTCCCATTGACCCTTAAATATACTGTTAAGCACATATTTTAAACATGACAAGATAATCAATAAACCTCATAAATATTGATGTCTTAACGGAGGAAATGCATCTTCTCCTTGAGATCAGCCTATGGAGTGCAGCCCCCATCCAGTCATTCTTCATAAGTCCTATAGAAAGCCATTGTCACATTATTTTTGCTTTCTTACTATGTCATTACAGAGTGTGTCAAGGATGCCTGTCAGGCACTTGTACCAACAATGTTTTGAAGCCATGACATCATTTTGACATTAATTTCCATTTTTCCATTATTCCATAAGAAGCCCCTAACATCTCTTGTTTTATGGCAAGCTTTTTACTGTCTAAGAGCTCAGACATCAGCTGTGAATATTGCTTCCATGAAAAAAAAATACAGGGAAAAAAAAAAAAGACAGGTTGGTTGTTAATTGATGTGCTAAGGATTAGAGTAATCTTTGTATATCCTGGTAACATGATATAGAGTGATTGGACTGATCCCCCCCCCTTAAGTCTCTGCCTAATGACACCCCCATCTTTCAATTCCTTAAAAGCCACTAGCCTTATGGAAGGAAATCCTTGGCCTCACCAAGTACTTTCATTTTAGGAATAACTCCCGCGTGAGTGAGATAAAACAGTGGGAGCCAGTGATTTTTCAGAGTACTTTACACTGTCGACCACGCCATCCAAGTCTGTCCCACTTACAGTAAGTGGTTTCACTAAAATCCTTCAGTTTATTGATGCCTCCTTCATCCTTCATTGCGTGTTTGCATCTGGCTTTGTTGGGATGAACTGTGTGTAACACGAAGTGCTCTATATCCTGCAGGAAACCAGGTCTTATTCAGGGGAGAGTGTGTGCACTTGGAGACTGGAAATGCGACAGCTCTGTCCTAGTCCTGCAGGAAGCATTTCCTTAACTAAATGGACTCTCCATGCCCAGATAGGTGACAAAGTGTACAGTCCATAGTTTGAAAACAAAAAAGTACAAGCATTTAGTAGAAAAGTAAAAATACATTCTTATCCTAATTGCTGTCTTATTTGATAGGAAATAAGTGGATTAATCATTTGAGTCTGAAGAATTTTAGTTGAGTTACGGCATTTAAAATTTTTGTGATAAAATTAAGAAATTCAGGCTTTGGTAATGGTTAAGCCTAGCTTGGTGGCAAAGCTTATAGGCTCTAGGGCTCAATTATCTATGTTCAAAAACTGGTCCTGTCACCTGATTATTGGATTAAAGTAGAATCTTGCCTAATAAATCTGTTAGAGGAACTTCTCTAGTGGTCCAGTGGTTAAGACTGTGCCCTTTGAATGCAGGGGGCATAGAATCAAACCCTGTTCGGAGAGCAAAGATCTCACATGCTGCACAGTCAAAAAAAAAAAAAAGGGATTTTAGGGGGATAAGAATAGATATACCTACATGCATTAACAATACCTAACACAATAACTGTTTATTCAATAAACATTAGCTAAAATTAGTTACAGTTATTAATTTTAGCATCCTTTATGAGCATTTTTGTTAGGAATTAAAGCACTACAGAGCAACATCTGGTCGAACCTTCTTCCTAGAGACTTCTAGGAAGATAGATTTGTGAGGTGTCCACCTGGTGCAGCTGGACTTCAGTCCCAGAGTTCCCTTTCTGGAAGGTTCCCAGTTAGAGTGGGCTAAGAGGGATATTCTCTCAGTAGAGTTGGAGGACAGAGGGGAAGCAACAGACACTTTTCAAATTATACATGCAGTTATTCAATTACACACTAAACACTAACCTATGAGCTGCTATGAAGGAATTTTGTAGACGTAAACAAAAGCCCCTGATCAACTGACCTTAAATTAACTATAAGTGGGCCTGACAACTTAATAATTTCTTCACTTTCACCTTCTCTTATTACAGTTTTTGACCCAAATCGTTCATAGTCTGTTTCCCAATTTTTATTATCCCGCATTTATCCTGTCTCTCATGGCTTCCTCAACACTGGACCACAATGTTCAAAGAAAGCGAGGTCCTTTGAAAGAGGGCTTAGATTTTTCATAATTCCAGACTTCTGCTCATGCTCCTGGGACTCTATCTTGTTGGCAATCTTCCTTTCTCGGCTGCCCATCCATGAGATCCAAGCTTCATCTTGTGGAGTTCTAACCTCCTCACAATCTGACCTTCCTGACTGCCTGCCCTACAAATAACAGGCCTGCTTAGCTAGGCTCCACATTTTTGTAAGACTATTTCATACAGTATTGGGTTGACCAAAGATTTGTTCAGATCTGTAAAATGTTAACAGAAAAACCCGATCAAATTTTTGGCCAATCCAATAAATCTATCTATCTCTCTATCTCTCTACTTTATCTAATCTATTTCTTACAAGATTTGGGTCTCTGGGTGACCCTTAACTGATAGACATAGACTTTATCAGAGTAGAATTTTGGCCAAGAATACTACAAATTTGAACTCACCTAAAATTTCAAAGCTGGTCTTTGAGATACCTGAAATAATTAACCATGTGGATAACAATTATAAAATCCTATTAACTGTGTGAAAGAGAGATAATTCAGTTGCCACATTAGATTTGACTTAAAATACACTGATATCAATGATCAATTATTTAAACATTGGGAACTGGTGGTGAGACAGCATAGAGATAGGATAAATATAGGAAAATGAAAATTAGAAGACAAATTGTCAAACCTTATGTCAAAAATTATGAGTGTGGGGCAGAATAGAGAGATAGTCAGATTTCCAGAAGACTCGTTTGGGTGGAAGAGATTGTAAAGCAAAAGCAAAGAAAGCAAAAAGGAAAAAATATGGTATCAATTTTTCTTAAGTATAACTATTTTTAGGTGGAGGAAAAATGACCAGAGGTATAATATGGAAAACCCTAGTGAGGTAATGAGTTCACACTATACAGTATGTCCGTCCATGTTAAAAGTTGAATGAAAGAAACAATTAACATGCATCCAGACAGGTGTCTTTTTACTGCTCTCTACAATCCCTCTCTCTCTCATTTTTAATTCAGTCGGATACTACCAGAATATAAATTAAATTACTCCCTGGAAACAAGTTGAGCACTTTGGAAGTTGAATGAACTCTCTCAATAGAGGTTAGTATAATTTATCATTTTTACAGACTTAGTTTTATCCCTATGACCTTAGACACAAAAAGGACTTTAAAGTAAGTAAATATATATATAACTTTCTCTTTCTGGGTATTTTGTGTGAAATATACTTGACAGGTTTTTTAAGAGAAAATGATGCAATCTTTAAGTACAAGCTAGTCAAGCTAAAAAGAGAAAAAAAAGTGAAAGTCACTCAGTCATGTCCAACTCTTTGGGACCCATGGACTATACAGTCCATCAAATTCTCCAGGCTAGAATACAGGAATGGGTAGCCTTTCCCTTCTCCAGGGAAACTTCCCAGCCCAGGGATCAAACCCGGGTCTCCTGCATTGCGGGTGGATTCCTTAACAGCCGAGCCACAAGAAAAGCCCATAAATACTGGAGCGGGTAGCCTATCCCTTCTCCAGCAGATCTTCCCAACCCAGGAAAAGTGAGTTTATTACTGAACATACAGGAAAAGAAAGAAGAAAGGAGGAGAGGTTTGATGGAAAATACAAGGTTGATGTGCTTTGGAAAAAGACGAGGACAATAGTCTAATTAAACAGGGATAAAGGGTTAAATAGGGCTTCCTAGTGGCTCAGATGATAGAGAATCTGCCTGGAGTGTGAGAGACCTGGCTTCAATCCCTGGATTGGGAAGATCCCCTGGAGAAGGGAATGGCAACCCACTCCAGTATTCTTGCCTGGAGAGTTTCATGGACAGGGGAGCCTAGCAGGTTACAGTCCTGGGTCACAGTCAGACACAACTGAATGGCTAACACTTTCACATTCGAATGGCTAAATAACTGTATCTTTTTACTATAATTTCTTTTTAAAAGACATTATAATATTAAGAAAGTTTGGAAAAAACAATTCTCTCTCAGTCCAGGATGCAATTCTATTATGACTTCCTTGCTTCCATGATGCTGAATTTTCAGACAGTATTATTTTAATTGGAGGCAAAGCAAGAAAATAATATACTTTCCTTCATTTTGTATTATTTGGTAATTCGAAAGAAGAACCTCCTCTTGCCTTAACCCTGCAACTCTGGCTGGCTGCAGCCTGGTTTTCATGAAATGTGGGAGTCATGAAGGCTTTTGGCCCCAAGAATATGAGAATATCATGTGGACAATTTACTATCAAAGGATAGTTATCCATAATTGCCAGTCATTAGGGCAACTTTCTTAACATCAAAGCATGTATTTGTGCTTTATGTACCAAAGCAAAGACGAGTTGAACTCTTTCACTGGTGCAAGTTTACACTCTGGTATGTGTGAGTTTTCCTTAAATTGACTTTTTATCTTTTAAGGGAAGTAATACTTTTGTATTAAAATACGATGGAATGCAGCATGGTGGGTTAGACAGAACAGTGGAGGGTTGAGGGCCCTGAGTTCATTTTTAGTGTGATGAAATTTATTCTTGCTCTTTAAAGTGATACACAGGGAAATCGTCTATGGAAAAATCATTGTGTCCTCAGTCACCCAGTCGTGTCCGACTCTCCAATCGCATAGACTCTAGCTCACCACACTCCTCTGTCCAGGGGATTCTCCAGGCAAGAGTACTGGAGGGGGTTGTCAGTTCCTTCTTCAGGGAATCTGCCTGACCCAGGGATCAAACCCAGGTCTCCCATACTGCTGGCAGATTCTTTTCCAACTGAGCCACCATGAAGCCCATAGCAGAATCCAGTCAATACAAAAACCTTAAAAACAATCTTGATCACTCTGTTTTCTGGTCAGTCAACAAATTGAATATATAGACTGTGGCTCATCCTGTATTAGGATCAGTGTAGAGGATACAAAATATTAATTTCATCAATAACTAGCTTTTGAATACTGTTTGATAATTTTTAAAAAGACTTTGGCATTCATTGCCTAATTTAATCTCAACAGGTAAAGAAGTAGAACCATGGGGGCCTTCCTGAGGACAAATTGCACCTCCCCCACAGAAGAAAATCTACAAGCTGATCAGGCACCCCACAACACTTTCCTTACCTTGCCTTTAAAAATTCTTCTCTGAAAGCCATCTGGAAGTTTAGGTCTTTTAAGCATAATCTGCCCATTCTTGCTTGATCCCATGTTGAGCACCTATACTACTTTTCTACACTGCAGGCCTTACTGTGTTTGAGTGAAAGGATCCAAATTTGGTTTGGTAACAAACACACAATAGAAACTATATGAACTCTGTACACTTAAGCTTCAAGGCTTTGATGAAAGGTTAAAAGATGTACAGTAAATAAATAAATTAAATCTACTGTGACTTAGATGGTGACGGTGGTAAAGAACCCACCTGCCAGTACAGCAGATATAAGAAACAGGCTTGATTTCTGGGTCAGGAAGATCCCCTGGAGGAGGGCATGGTAACCCATTCCAATATTCTTGCCTGGTGAATCCCATGGACAGAGGAGCCTGGCAGGTTACAGTACATAGGGTCACAGAGAGTCGGACACAACTAAAGTGACTTAACGTGCGCAAGCAACAAACAAATATAAAAATAATATAGTAGGTAAACAGAGCAAACTGGATGAAGGGGTTATTATAAATCTGTATTATTATAGTGACTTTTCACATCATGTAACCTGTTCATACTCTCTTTGGAACAATTTTTTGAACTGACTTGTGAAAATATTTTCATTGTGTAGATATTTTGATGAAAATAACTATTACCCAAGGTTCAAAATGATTTTTGGTTGTCTCCTAAAAATTCAAGTTTGCCTTCAAAAGATGCACATTAGGCTTTTAATAAACACTATGATATTTAAGGGACTTTCCAGGTGGCACTAGTGGTAAAGAACCCACCTGCCAATGCAGGAGACACAGGGTCAATCCCTGATCCAGGAAGACTCCACAAGCCAAAGAGCAACTAAGCCCTTGCAATTCAAGTTTGCCTTCAAAAGATGCACATTAGGCTTTTAATAAACACTATGATATTTAAGGGACTTTCCAGGTGGCACTAGTGGTAAAGAACCCACCTGCCAATGCAGGAGACACAGGGTCAATCCCTGATCCAGGAAGACTCCACAAGCCAAAGAGCAACTAAGCCCTTGCACCACAACTATCGAGCCTGCGCACCAAAGCCTGGGAGCCACTACTGAGCCCATGTGTGCAACTACTGAGGCCCGTGTGTGCTAAAGCCTGTACTCTGCCACAAGAGCAGCCACCACCGTGAGAAGGCCATGCACCACGGCTGGAGGATAGCCCCCACTCTCCACAAGTGGTTAAAAGCCCACGCAGCACCAAAGACCCAGCACAGTGAAAAATAAATCAATAAATGAAGTTATTTTAAAAAACTAATTTCAAAAAATATATATACTTACACACATATATATGCATAAGTAAGTAAGTGGAGTAAGTGAAGTCGTTCAGTCGTGTCTGACTCTTTGTGACCCCCGTGGACTGTAGCCTACCAGACTTCTCCATCCATGAGATTCTCCAGGCAAGAATACTGGAGTGGGTTACCATTTCCTTCTCCAGGGGATCTTCCCGACCCAGGGATTGAACCCGGGTCTCTCGCATTGGAGGCAGACGCTTTAACCTATGCATCTACATGTACAACAATTGGGGAAAAATTACTTTCCGTTTAGATATGTAAGCCCTCTAATAAAAAAAAAAAAAAAAAAAAAAAAAAGACAGGTTAACAAAGGAAGATACTCTCAAAGTAGGAGAGACTGGATGATTATTTTTAACTGGAAAAATATCTGATTTGGCTGATGGGAAGGGTAGCTGAAGAGATTGTTTTGGATAGAGGAGAAGGTGTACAGCTCCTTGAATGAACTGTCTATCTCTATTTTGTGCTTTCCATTCAAAGGCACCATCTCCTAGGACTGAGCGATAATGTTCTGATGAGGCTCAACTTCCTCAAAGTCAGTTCCCCCAAAGAGAACTCAAGAAAATGGGACTGAGTTAGTAGATCAGAAACAGAGTGACAGAGATGGAGGTCACAAACAGACAGGAGGATCTGGGTGTCACTCTACAGATTGGCTACCAGAAAGGTCAAACTGTGACCCATCTCTCACAAGTGTAAAGAACAGTATTATGGCAATCATTCTATGTAGTAACTTCACTACTGATGCTGCCTTAATTGTGTACACATATTTTTTGCCTTTTTTTTTAGCTATTCAAAAATAATTCAACATTGTATATCTTTACTGTATACTATGAATTCACCACAGGAAAAAGATAAATCTAAGATCAATTATACATTAACTAATTTCACTGGATGGATAGGGGGAAGTTGTAGCATCAATGTGAAATATATGGAAAAAGGGAAACACTATGTTTAAGTTACTTTGCCTGAAAAAATGGTGCCAGTTTTGAAGATGGCATGCATTTGATTGCACCTGTTTGGATCTCTACCTTCCTCTGTCTTCAAGACCAGGTTAATTTCTGCTTTTGTGTTCACAAGAACTTGACACTAACTGATGAAACTGAATGACAATTAATTCCATAGTAGATGGAATTAATACCATGTTTGTGGAGGGTGGCAGGTAGATAGTCTAAAAGGAGAATCTTAAAGGTGATAGCAAGAATGTATTGAGCTTCTAGTACATACCAGACACTGTCTTTTTTAAAGAAAATCTTCTATTAGTTTGGCTGTGCTGGGTCCTCGTTTGGCATCTGGACTTCTCCGGTTGCAGAGCGTTGGCTCTAGAGCTTGCAGGCTCAGTAGCTGAGGCACTCAGGCTCTGTAGTTGCAGCGTGCTGATTTACTTGCCCCATGGCATATGGGGTTTTAATTCTCTGACCATGGATCAAACCAGCATGCCCTCATAGGAAGGTGATTATTAACCCTTGGACTACCAGAGAAGTCCCTAGGCATTCTCCTAAAGAGTAGAGACAGAGGCAAGTGAGAAAATCAGGGGCTCTGTCATCCTAAGGTCATCATCTAGGGATAGCACAAGTGCTTCACAAGTGTTAGAAGAAAATCGTTTTCAAGGAAAATGTTTGTAAAATCAAAATATGGAGTAGATTAGAGCAGGTAGGCTTGGGAATAAGGTTATGAAATGGAAAGCAAGTAGAATAGACATTAGAATTTTCCAGTGTTAATTTCCAATATTCATTCAATACTTAGCCTGAAGACTTAGAAGTAATTAGTAAGCTAGAAATGGAGAAGATGATGGATGTTAACTAGACTTATTACAGTGATCATTTCATAATATATACAAACAACAAATCATTATGCATACCTGAAACTAATATAATGTTATATGTCCATTATATTCTCAAATTAAACACATATTTTAATAATGAAAAAAAGTGAAGGGAATTGGGAGAATTATTTGTGGGAAGAAAGGGGGTGGATGAAATAGGAAAGCCTTTCCACACAACAGGTTTCTGTGCAGTAAGCAAATTGAGATGTGGGTGGACGAAATTGTAGAGAAGTCTGTAGAACAATATTAAATATAATTATCAGACAGAAGAAAATCCCCTTGGATCGTCAAGAAAATCATCAAGTAAAGCAAGAAGAAAACACTTTTCACTCAAATATGTACTTATCCAGAAAAGCTAATTTCACCACTTGAGTATAAAGCATTCACCCTGTAAATACACATACTTGATTTCTTTTACAAATAGTAAATAGCAAAAGGCACGAAGGCCAAATACAGATTTCTTCAATATATTCTTTGACTTTGTTAATTAAGAAGACAGATAATGAACCTCAATTTTCTATATCCCTATGCAAGTTAACTGTGAAAACATTTGGGCCACTGGAAGTATTGAACGGGATCTGTTGCTTATTATACGCAAAGGGGAAATTCCATTTTAAATATTGATTTATGCAGCCTAGTTCTGATTGCTGCCTCTGAATTATCACTGCTTCCCTAGTCAGGAAACTGAGTTATGTGAATCAGAACTCTGCAAAGAAGCAAAATCTCCATCTTGCAAGGACGTAAGGAAAGTGACTGCTGATGCAGGTCAATCAAGTTATAATGGGCTCTAATTAGCACTCCACGAGCTGTTAAATTCTTTACCTGCAACTGAACGGCTGTTTAAAAGGTGTGATATTTTTTCCTTCCTTTGAAAACATCACAGAGCTTGAAAAATTTTCCCCATTCTCTTTTCTTATGCCTTCATGTCCATAGCAAGAATTAGACAGAACAGAAAGAGAAAAGGTGGTTAATATTCAAAAGGTTGTTATTTTGTAATCTGTTGGGATCATCAAATACCTACACGGCTACTGCCCCACAGTTTTCAATTCTGTAAAATGGGATGGGAACAAAAATACCTATCATGCCGAAGCATTGTAAGGGATAATTATGAACATTTATCATGCTCGTTGAAGATAAAGAACAGGACTCATGTGTTAAATTCTTGTAATCACAAACGTAAACCCAGGCAGAAATATCAGAAAAATTAAAGCTACTTTTGAACGAAGAGAAAATTTATTCTTGAAACATGTAGTTTTATATTTCTGACACTAACATAAGTTCAACAAAATTAGAGATTTAAGACAAAATTATAAAGAGGAAACTTCTCATGCTGCTCCATCTCACATGCCTTCTGATCTTGAATGAGACAGCATAAAGCAATCTGCACTTGAAATGGAAGAGTATTTCTCAGATGGTTTTCATCATCCTTTATTCATCCACACGGAAAAATTAATTTAGCACATGCAGGTGTAAGCGTAATTGTGCATGAAAAATTATTTACAAAAGAAAGCAAAATGATCCACTAATCATATTTGTGTTTGGTGTCTCTTTTCACTTCCTTTTTGTATTATATAATTATAACTACAATCTTAGAAAATTTAAGTTATGTTGTGCTTCTTCTCTTTTCTATTTCAACTTAGAAACGCCTCCATGTTAAAATTGTCATCAGTGAACATGTGAAAGCTCATTGGATGATTTCCACTTTAATAGATCCTGTTTGGAGCTAAGTAAGAAAACAAAAACAGTCTCAACCAAATACTGAAAACAATAGACATATTCTCAGAGACAAATGATATTGGCCAGGAGAGAGGGGAAGAAAATGAATCTTTCAAATCTGTGTTTATATTATCTAGCCTATGGACTTTTTTTTTCTGTTGGTGTTGAGAGACTTTAAAAAATACTCATGGAAAAGAATACTAAAGAAAAATAGGTGATTGAAGACTCAGTGGTTGAAAAGAGAAAAGTTAAGAATCTGAGGTGTCAGATCATTGAATGGAGTTTGTCTGTTGAACTTGGTGATACAAGCAGCCAAGTCTTAAGGTGTCAGCTTCTATGGATTAACAACTACCACATGTATATTCTCCCACTCAGGATCTGGTCCCAAATTTCAGACCTATATTCAACTGTTTACAAGTTGCCTGCAATTTCATGACAGACAGGCAGGTCAAAATCTTTGGTCTGAAACTGAATGCATTAAATTCCCTAACTGTCTCCTGTTGCATCTTATCTCAGTTAGTAGCTTAGAATTCACCTAGAATGACGGGTTAGAAAGCTAGCTACCCACATCTACCCCAACAGCAGGTCATAACAGTATTAGTTCCTAAGTGTTGTTCAAATTTGTTCCCTATCTTAGTTTATATCACTGTCATTCTTTGGCTAAAGAGGGCATTTCACTTGGATATCTTTATTTCAAACAAGAGAAATGACTTCAACTTCCTGAAGCATAGACCAAGAGTTTATGAATAAGGTTGAAGGTAGCTCTCAGAATAACAAGGCAGGCTGAAAAAAATTGACTTGAGAAAGAAGAAGAGGAATTGAGGCTGAAGGAGTCAATGGTGTCTCTGTTGATTTGAGTGAACACCAAAACTTGTTGGAATTTTTTTGGTCATTTACCTCAAAGGTAAAATTCCATGAATTGAAGCTGGTTTTCCTAACAAGCCTGGTGCCCAGTACTAAGCAGGTCTGGGTGCCACAGTTGGAAGGGGCTTTAGATGCCAAGCAGGAAGTCACTATAAGATGTGATATCCTCCTTCCCAAGTATCCTTGTTTCCAATCTGATCTTCTACCCTCCCTTCTTCTTGCTCTGCACACAGTGACGTCCCTGAAACATATGTGTACAGAGAGCGGTGCTATTCCACTTAAAATGCTGCAACAGCTGCCTGTTTATCTCAGGACAAAAAGTCTTCATAGCTTCATGCACTGGAGGCACTCCTTAAACAAACATCTTCACTTTTTACTAATTAATCCCCCTCTCTCCCTATGAAACCACATAACTTGTCTCAGGCTTAGTGACACTCAAATTCTTTATGTCTCAGTGCAGAAAGAATTCAGTGAGGGACAAACTTGTAGATAAGAAATGGATTTAGTAGTACAGGACACTTATGAAGGATGAAGGGCAGAGGATGAGATGGTTAGATAGCATCACTGACTCAATAGACATGGATTTGAGCAAACTCTAGGGGATAGTGAAGGACAGGGAAGCCTGGGGTGCTGCAGCCCATGGGGTCACAGAGTTGGATATGACAGTGACTGAACAACAAATGAAGGATAAAAGCAGGCAGACAAAAGGGCCCTGCCCCAAGAACTAAGCGGGCCACATTTTTATAATCAAAGGAAAAGTGGGGAAGGGGAGAAAACCAACTTCTTCCCTTCTTTTGTAAAGATGTTCAGGAAAATGGGGTGTGAGAGGATGGTCATGTCCTAGATCTCAGGTGAGTCCCTAGGATGGGTCAGGTGAGAGTCGAATGAGGATCCTTGGCTTCATGCCAGAAAGAATTCAAGCATGTGCCATAGTAAACAAAAGTAGGTATGGATATGAGAGTTGGACCGTATGAGAATTGGACATATTTCATAGGCAGAATGCTGTGCATCTCAGATGGCAATATTATCCCTGAAATATGGGATGGTTAGTTTTTACAGGCTGGCTAATTTCACAGGCTAATGAGTGGGAGGATTATTCCAACTATTCTAGAGAAGGAGGCAGAGATTTCCAGGGATTGGGTCAGTGCCCACCTTTTGGTCTTTTATGGTCACCCCCAGGACTGTCATGCTGCCAGTCATGGTGCTGGTAGGTGTCTCGTTTAGATGTTAAGTTCAGTTCAGTTCAGTCGCTCAGTCGTGTCCGACTCTTTGTGACCCCATTGACTGCAGCACAGGAGGCTTCCCTGTCCATCACTAACTCCCGGAGCTTGCTCCAACTCATGTCTATTGAGTTGGTGATGTCATCCAGCCATCTCCTCCTCTGTCATCCCCTTCTTTTCCTGCCTTCAATCTTTTCCAGTATCAGGGTCTGTTCCAATGAGTTAGTTCTCCGCATCAGGTGGCCAAAGTATTGGAGCTTCAGATTCAGCACCAGTCCTTCCAAGGAATAGTCAGGACTGATTTCCTTTAGGATGGACTGATTGGATCTCCTTGCTGTCCAGGGGACTCTGAAGAGTCATCTCCAAAACCACAGTCAAAAGCATCAATTCTTTGGTGCTCAGCTTTCTTTATGGTCCAACTCTCATATCCATACATGACTACTAGAAAAACCATAGCTTTGTCTAGACAGACCTTTGTTGGCAAAGTAATGTCTCTGTTTCTTTAATGACCAGTTCTGTCTAAGTTGATCATAACTTTTCTTACAAGGTAAAGTGTCTTTTAATTTATATATTAATGCTTTACAATAGGCACATGATGAAGCTCAAGGTCTACTGGAAATGGAATCTTCTGCCATCTTGAGCCTAGTAGGTTCTAGCCAGTTTTTGTCATATCTCCTGTGGTTATCCTGCCCCTTCCCTCCTGTCTCACCTATACTCTCATGGTTTCCCACCACACTGAATTTCCTTTGAACCATCCCACATCTTTTCCTTAGGATCTTTTAAAATATTCTCTACCTAAAACTCTTCACTCTCCTCTTTGCCTCCCTTCTGTGTCCCATGTCACTTTTTCCAGAACCATCCTGTATTAAAACTGAGGGTATATGTGTTTGGTTTCCTTCCTTGATATACAGGATTGAATAATATCCTCCAAAAATTCAGGTCCACTCAGGACCGCTGAATGTGATCTTATTTGGAAAAAAAGAGTTTTTATAGATGTAATTATCTCAGGTTCTGGAGAGGAGCTTATCCTGGATTTAGGGTGAGACTTACATCCAATGACTGGTGTTCTTATAAGAAGGGGAAGAGCACAGAAGCAAGAAGAAAGATGGAGACAAATGGAACAAGCAAGGTCATATGCCCATGGAGACAGATATTGGATTGATCCCCAGGATTGCCTGAGGCTCTGAGACCCCAGAAGAGGCAAGAAGAATCCTTCCCTAGAGATGTCAGCTGAAGCATGGTCCTGCTGATACCCTAATTTCAGATTTCTGGCCTCCAGAACTTTGAGAGAATATATAGCTGTTGCTTTAAGTGACCAAGGCTGGGGGTAATTTGTTAAATAAGCCTCAGGAAGCTAACCTACTTGACAATATGCTCTGTAAGGAAAGGAAAAGAATTTGTCTAATTTTGTATCCTAAGATCTTAGCATGACTGTCACATAACAGACTTTCAGTTAATATTTGTAGAATGAGTAAATAAAGGCAAGCTCATGCATCTTCCTCCCCATTTCTAGTACACTAAGTCTTGGCTCTGTCCTAACCCATCCCCACCCCTATTCTGGGTGTTTTCATCTTTCTGTCTTAGTAATCCATAGACCTGGTAGATGAAAATCTATTAATACCTATTAATAAACAGCACCTTGGGAATATTAAGCTAAAGCTCATGCAGGAAAATATACCTCCTGAAGAAGATTTGCATTTTATCTGAAAAAGGAAAAAAAAAAAAAAACCCTTAAACTAGAGAATAAATTTCTTGCTGTAGAATTTCACGTCTAAGTAAAAAAATACAAGAGATGTCATCTTAGGCAAGGGAGATAACCTTGCCTTTCTGAAACGGTCACATTTTCAGACTCTCTAGACTATATGACCTTGTCTGACCCCAATCATTTGCACATAGATCTTTTAGTTAATCATTTGAAGATTTTTACCAAGCAGACACAGATATCTCAAATTCCAGAACATCATCTTCTGGTTAAAAGATTAGTCATTTGATTAAATAAAAACTTGAAACAGGAAACAGTGTCAATCCAGTTTCCTGCACGAAGGTAAATAACTGATGATAGAGTCAACCCTGGAACCAAGGAGAGCCTCTATTTTGAATGCCTCTCTGCAGGACACTGGCAATATTGATTGAATCAACCTGCTTTCAGTACTCATATACTAAATGGATATCAGTCCACTTGGAAGCCATGATGACATAAGCAAGTCAAAATAACAAAGACCTGCCTGTGGATTCAGATTTCCTCGTCTTTTGTGGGGCACATGTGCACATACACATACAGACACCCACTGAATATTACATAAGGTGTTTCACTCTGTACATATCAATTAAAATTAAGAAAGGAGCTGAACTTGCAGGGTTATTAAGAGCTCTTTACTCACCAGCTCCATCAGTCATTGTCCAATCTCAGAAATGGAATCACAAAACCTCGAGAAGGCACAAGCACTCACCCTAAAGGTCTATATACTCTCTTAATATTCCAATTTGTGAAGATTTCTTAGATGACACATTTTAAGATTGCCTTGCAGGTAGAGTTTATGTTGAAGTCCTTTGCATCTCTTAACAAAAATTATATCACTTATCACTTACTACTGTACCTAGGAAAAGGCTGAAAATTATAGGAGTAGGCATTTAAAAATATAGTTTGTAATATCCAGGCAATAAACTCTAACTGGGTAAAAGGGCTCTAAAAATTCTATAAATAAATGATACACTTGAATATAAAAGTGTAGATTCTAATTGTTTGCTCAATGCCAAAAACAAATTTTCTGAAATTTAAAATTTATGGAATGATTTAAAAAATAAAACTTTTGCTAGAAAGTAAATATAAATTTTTATCATCTTAGAAAAATAAGAAGTGTCACTTATTCAACTGCTTTTCAAGAGATGCTTCACTGAAGAAACTTGAAATGTATTGCTGATGACTGATAGATTGACCTAGAAAGTTGATTGAGTGCTTGAGTGTATTACAGAGGAATAATATTACATATGTACCCAGCTAATGCAATGAACAAGTTTTAATGCACTGGGCTCCAATATTCTGTATTTGTCCAAGGAGAATGTAGACCCAGACTGCCTGAGGGAATATTAAGATTTGGAGGAGGAATCAAGAATGTGAGACTTCTGACCAGCAGAAATGGGAGAAGTTAGGCTCTCTCTCCTCTGGGTCTCCTATTAGGTTTTATTTTGCACAAAAATTCACTTTTTCATTGCTTACTTTGGCCCCTATTGTGTTTACTATACTATCTGCTATCCTTTGCGGACATACACTTAATTAGCTTACCAAAGGGAAATTTCTGATAATTCAGATAACTTTCTGTTATTTAGCACTCAACAATCCACACTTGTAAACAATATTTTCACAGCAATTCTTACTTGGAGTCGTTATAAAGTGACCTGCTTATAAAAGCAGGGGATAGGAAAAATTGACAGTTGAGAAACAATGTTCCAGTCACTTGATTTAAATGCCTTAGAGAAATTTTGATTAGCTCAGCTTAGCCTTTACACTGAGTTCTTAAGCTAGATTTTTATCTCTGGTCCAGTAAATTCTGGTAGGGGAATGAATAGGGTGGGACATTGGTTACAGCTAGATAATAGCAGTTGATTTTGAAAAAGAATTTTTCAAATCTATCTCTTAGGTTAGTTGGACAGAGAAACAGAGTTCAGCTGGAATTCAGCTTTCAACTGGCCCAATTTCTGTGCTCCCTTCATTCCATTATATGATGATATTGTCCTTGGCTGATAGTTTTCATGAGTTGACATGAACATCTTGGTAATTACACTGGCTCTCATTGTTTCAACTCGGAGGAGCCTGGTGGGCTGCAGTCCACGGGGTCGCTAAGAGTCAAACACAACTGAGTAACTTCACATTCACTTTTCACTTTCATGCATTGGAGAAGGAAATAGCAACCCACTCCAGTGTTCTTGCCTGGAGAATCCCAGGGACGAGGAAGCCTGGTGGGCTGCCTTCTGTGGGGTTGCACAGAGTTGGACACGACTGAAGTGACTTAGCAGCAGCAGCAGCAGCATACCCAGTTCCATGTCTCCAGTGATGACCTCTTTCTGAATCTTAAACTTGAAACTTAAACTAATACCTGTTGTGTATTAAGTTTCCTCAGTCGTGTCCAACCCTTTGCAACTCTATGGACTGTAGCCCACCAGGATCCTTTGTCTATGGGGTTCCCCAGGCAAGAATACTAGAGTGGATTGCCGTGCCCTCCTCCAAGGGATCTTCCTGACCCAGGGATTGAACCTACGTCTCTTATGTTTCCTGCATTGGCAAGTGGGTTCTTTACCACTAGCGCCACCTGGGAAGCCCTTAACTACCTGTTAGTTGTAGTCATTGGAGTGTCCTAGAGGTCACAACAACCTTAGAGTGCACTTAGAGGATTACACTGAGCTTGAGAACTAATCCACCCAAAAGCATTCGGCATGTTGTCTGAAATAGAGTTCAGTAAAACAGAGTGTTTATGTTCAGTCTTCATCATCCATCTCTACCAAATCTGTCCTTCCTTCTTATCTTCCCAGCTCAGGCAACTCACTGCCACTCACCCAGCTTGCCCACTCCAGAGTCCTGGGTCTCATACTGAATCCTTTCCTCTCTATATCCTACCAAATGTATCCACCAAATGTTTTTTCAATGTTTATGCTCCTAGGTATTACCATCAATGCTGTTCTAAACACCTGAAGGGAAGATGAACATTTCTGAGAAGAAAATAGTAGCTGTGACAATGCCGCTGGTAGCAGAGTCATGCCATTGACAGCGGAGACACGGAATGCTGAGATAACAAAGAAAGTGGGAGAAAACCTGGCAGAACAAGGAAGGTGCTGATTCAGCTCAATGACTGAGACCGGGGATCTGCAAGTGCAGCTAACCTAGCACAACCTGATCACGCTCTGGATGCCTGTAAGGAACGTCACACAACAGCAGCACTGCACACGCTCATGAAGGGAGGGAGATGAGAATGTTGCCCCAAAATATAGTGACTTTAAAAGAAGGTCCTAATTTTCATTTTTTCATTATAATTTTCATTTTAGTATTATAAACACCATCATACCTCATCCTTAGAATGAATTGCTTGACCAAGTGTGGCAAAATAAAACAAGTGAAATCTCCCTCGGTTCTCTTTCTTACTGCTGAAACACTGTAATTTCTTAAGGAACTTACCACATGCTAAATAGAAAAAAAAAAGAAAAAATGATCACAGAAATGTGAACATCTTCATCACAATTACTTTTCCAAATTATAGGGTTTTGATGCCACAATTATAAATTTAGGACTCAAAATACCGGTATAGCTTGCCTTCTCTCGCAACCACAGCTTGTCTCCGCTTGTGAGATGAAATCTTATCTTTCACCTGTCTAGGATCAGTCTCCCAGACAAACTGAATCTTTTTTTTTTTTTCCTTGTATGTTTTGTTTGTTGGTTTGCTTTTTTGGTTTAATCCAAAACCATAAATTCTAGGGAGACTCCTCTGGGCCTCTCCTTCCTTCCTAGCTCCTGATCCGTGATACTGGAGCCCTCAGAGGTAACAGCAGGAGGATCCCTATGACCAGTGCTACAGTGCTGCTGGTCTTCCCAGCTCAGGAAGAATGCCAAGTCTCCTCTCTACTTGGGGCTTCAGGTTCTATGGAAACCCATCAGAGTTTCCTTATTTTGAAATCTGTGTCTATCATAGCCTTAATGTTGTAATGCTCATGGAAACTAATTACACCCCCCAATCACACTCATGCAGTATCCTCACAAACACCCACAGGATCTGCAGTTAGATTATTTCCATGAAATCACTCTGCAGCAAAGTATATTTGTCCTATAAAAAGAATTCTCAAAACCAAAAAACTCAGCTAGTTTACCCCATCCCAATATTTCCTACCCTTACTAACCTTAGTAACTTCTACCCTTACTAACTGCATCTTCAGTGTCTGATAGAGAAAACCATGAGCAGCCCAGATCTATTGATAGCTTACACCCCAGGCTCTTTCAACTAACTTCTCTTCATTATTTCTATTTCTATAGCCCTATCTCTAAATACATGCTTACTTGTAACTTTGTCTTTTATTTCTGGATGTTCATTTACACCTTGGACCCATTTCTCTAACTTGATCTTTTTAATTTTGTTTAGGTGAAGGTGTTTTGTCCTGGTTCCTGGCCACTGTCCCACTGTGCCCTGGTTGTTGACCCAATCCTTATGTCAACTTGCACTGCCGTACTAGTCAAGGGCCTTTTGATACACTTTTTCACGTAATCCAGTAACTTCCAAATCTAAATTTGGACAGAGTCCTCTGAATTGATATATTTACTTGGGTACTTACTAAATATGAGGGTGTGCCACATTAAGTTTTTAATTTCTGTTAACCTTGACTATGCTACTATCTTTACTTAGGAGTCAGTATTGCATAGCAATTAAAACCACAGCTTAGGACTTTCCTGGTGGTCCAATATCTAAGACCCCATGCTCCCAAGGCAGGCAGAGCAGATTTAATTCCTGGTGAGAGAACTAGATCCCACATGCTGCAACTAAAAATCCTGCACACAGGAGCAAAGATTCCATGTGCCACAACTAAGACTCGATGCAGCCAAACAAAGAAATAAAACAAAACAAAAAAACAGAACACAGACTCCGTGTGGTACAATGGGAAATATGTATTTGTTCTTTCTTTCCTGGTTCCTGGTACAAGCCTTCTAAAACATTTGTATGCTAATGAGATGATTGATAGCTGGGGGCCCCTAGAGAACTTGAAGATGGGGCCTGGTCAGTAGAAAGAGCAAGACATGATTAGAGAATTGAAATTTTCAAGCCAAGTTCCTACCCCCAGGAAGTGGAGAGGGCCTGGAGACTGACTTGATCTCCAGTGATCTTGCCTGGAAAATCCCATGGATGGAGGAGCCTGGTAGGCTGCAGTCCATGGGGTCGCTAAGAGTCAGACATGACTGAGCGACTTCGCTTTCACTTTTCACTTTCATCCATTGGAGAAGGAAATGGCAACCCACTCCAGTGTTCTTGCCTGGAGAATCTCAGGGACAGGGGAGCCTGGTGGGCTGCCATCTCTGGGGTTGCACAGAGTCGGACACGACTGAAGTGACTTAGCAGCAGCAGCAGCTGCCTTGGCCTGCCACAGCTTGGAGTGAGTGGGGCTTGGGTTCCCAGTCAGAGATTGAGCTGGGTCACCATGGTGAAAGCACCAGATCTTAGTCACTAGACCAGTGGTGAATGACAAAGGCCATGGCCCTTTGGCTTTGCAGAAAAGAATTTCCACAAAGACAGAAAGTGCTGAAGCAAGTAAAGTATTGATTAAGAGGAAAAAGAGAACAGTAGGTGTGGAGAGACACACAAGTAGACTCAGGGAGAGAGAGGGTCGCTGAGTTGCACCATCGCTGAAGTTTAAATCACTTTTACGGGGCATTTCTTCTGGGTCTCCTTTGGCCAATCATTTTGATTTGCTTCATCACAGTCCATATTTGGTATATCTTGGGATCCTTCTACATGTGAGCAGGCATCTGTTAGCCAAGATGGATTTTACTGAAAAGCTGTATGGGTAGAGAACAACCCTAGGCATCACACCCCTTTGACCTCTAAGGAGTCTTTCTGCACTTTTGTGGTCTGGGCAGAGAGCCCAGCCTCCTCCCTTAGTTCT
>SJYX01022706.1:75644-113607 GCA_006410675.1 Oreotragus oreotragus
AAATGAAAAAAAAAAAAAAAAAAAAAAAAAAAAAAAAAAAAAGACAGGTTAACAAAGGAAGATACTCTCAAAGTAGGAGAGACTGGATGATTATTTTTAACTGGAAAAATATCTGATTTGGCTGATGGGAAGGGTAGCTGAAGAGATTGTTTTGGATAGAGGAGAAGGTGTACAGCTCCTTGAATGAACTGTCTATCTCTATTTTGTGCTTTCCATTCAAAGGCACCATCTCCTAGGACTGAGCGATAATGTTCTGATGAGGCTCAACTTCCTCAAAGTCAGTTCCCCCAAAGAGAACTCAAGAAAATGGGACTGAGTTAGTAGATCAGAAACAGAGTGACAGAGATGGAGGTCACAAACAGACAGGAGGATCTGGGTGTCACTCTACAGATTGGCTACCAGAAAGGTCAAACTGTGACCCATCTCTCACAAGTGTAAAGAACAGTATTATGGCAATCATTCTATGTAGTAACTTCACTACTGATGCTGCCTTAATTGTGTACACATATTTTTTGCCTTTTTTTTTAGCTATTCAAAAATAATTCAACATTGTATATCTTTACTGTATACTATGAATTCACCACAGGAAAAAGATAAATCTAAGATCAATTATACATTAACTAATTTCACTGGATGGATAGGGGGAAGTTGTAGCATCAATGTGAAATATATGGAAAAAGGGAAACACTATGTTTAAGTTACTTTGCCTGAAAAAATGGTGCCAGTTTTGAAGATGGCATGCATTTGATTGCACCTGTTTGGATCTCTACCTTCCTCTGTCTTCAAGACCAGGTTAATTTCTGCTTTTGTGTTCACAAGAACTTGACACTAACTGATGAAACTGAATGACAATTAATTCCATAGTAGATGGAATTAATACCATGTTTGTGGAGGGTGGCAGGTAGATAGTCTAAAAGGAGAATCTTAAAGGTGATAGCAAGAATGTATTGAGCTTCTAGTACATACCAGACACTGTCTTCTTTAAAGAAAATCTTCTATTAGTTTGGCTGTGCTGGGTCCTCGTTTGGCATCTGGACTTCTCTGGTTGCAGAGCGTTGGCTCTAGAGCTTGCAGGCTCAGTAGCTGAGGCACTCAGGCTCTGTAGTTGCAGCGTGCTGATTTACTTGCCCCATGGCATATGGGGTTTTAATTCTCTGACCATGGATCAAACCAGCATGCCCTCATAGGAAGGCGATTATTAACCCTTGGACTACCAGAGAAGTCCCTAGGCATTCTCCTAAAGAGTAGAGACAGAGGTAAGTGAGAAAATCAGGGGCTCTGTCATCCTAAGGTCATCATCTAGGGATAGCACAAGTGCTTCACAAGTGTTAGAAGAAAATCGTTTTCAAGGAAAATGTTTGTAAAATCAAAATATGGAGTAGATTAGAGCAGGTAGGCTTGGGAATAAGGTTATGAAGTGGAAAGCAAGTAGAATAGACATTAGAATTTTCCAGTGTTAATTTCCAATATTCATTCAATACTTAGCCTGAAGACTTAGAAGTAATTAGTAAGCTAGAAATGGAGAAGATGATGGATGTTAACTAGACTTATTACAGTGATCATTTCATAATATATACAAACAACAAATCATTATGCATACCTGAAACTAATATAATGTTATATGTCCATTATATTCTCAAATTAAACACATATTTTAATAATGAAAAAAAGTGAAGGGAATTGGGAGAATTATTTGTGGGAAGAAAGGGGGTGGATGAAATAGGAAAGCCTTTCCACACAACAGGTTTCTGTGCAGTAAGCAAATTGAGATGTGGGTGGACGAAATTGTAGAGAAGTCTGTAGAACAATATTAAATATAATTATCAGACAGAAGAAAATCCCCTTGGATCGTCAAGAAAATCATCAAGTAAAGCAAGAAGAAAACACTTTTCACTCAAATATGTACTTATCCAGAAAAGCTAATTTCACCACTTGAGTATAAAGCATTCACCCTGTAAATACACATACTTGATTTCTTTTACAAATAGTAAATAGCAAAAGGCACGAAGGCCAAATACAGATTTCTTCAATATATTCTTTGACTTTGTTAATTAAGAAGACAGATAATGAACCTCAATTTTCTATATCCCTATGCAAGTTAACTGTGAAAACATTTGGGCCACTGGAAGTATTGAACGGGATCTGTTGCTTATTATACGCAAAGGGGAAATTCCATTTTAAATATTGATTTATGCAGCCTAGTTCTGATTGCTGCCTCTGAATTATCACTGCTTCCCTAGTCAGGAAACTGAGTTATGTGAATCAGAACTCTGCAAAGAAGCAAAATCTCCATCTTGCAAGGACGTAAGGAAAGTGACTGCTGATGCAGGTCAATCAAGTTATAATGGGCTCTAATTAGCACTCCACGAGCTGTTAAATTCTTTACCTGCAACTGAACGTCTGTTTAAAAGGTGTGATATTTTTTCCTTCCTTTGAAAACATCACAGAGCTTGAAAAATTTTCCCCATTCTCTTTTCTTATGCCTTCATGTCCATAGCAAGAATTAGACAGAACAGAAAGAGAAAAGGTGGTTAATATTCAAAAGGTTGTTATTTTGTAATCTGTTGGGATCATCAAATACCTACACGGCTACTGCCCCACAGTTTTCAATTCTGTAAAATGGGATGGGAACAAAAATACCTATCATGCCGAAGCATTGTAAGGGATAATTATGAACATTTATCATGCTCGTTGAAGATAAAGAACAGGACTCATGTGTTAAATTCTTGTAATCACAAACGTAAACCCAGGCAGAAATATCAGAAAAATTAAAGCTACTTTTGAACGAAGAGAAAATTTATTCTTGAAACATGTAGTTTTATATTTCTGACACTAACATAAGTTCAACAAAATTAGAGATTTAAGACAAAATTATAAAGAGGAAACTTCTCATGCTGCTCCATCTCACATGCCTTCTGATCTTGAATGAGACAGCATAAAGCAATCTGCACTTGAAATGGAAGAGTATTTCTCAGATGGTTTTCATCATCCTTTATTCATCCACACGGAAAAATTAATTTAGCACATGCAGGTGTAAGTGTAATTGTGCATGAAAAATTATTTACAAAAGAAAGCAAAATGATCCACTAATCATATTTGTGTTTGGTGTCTCTTTTCACTTCCTTTTTGTATTATATAATTATAACTACAATCTTAGAAAATTTAAGTTATGTTGTNTAATTTAGCACATGCAGGTGTAAGCGTAATTGTGCATGAAAAATTATTTACAAAAGAAAGCAAAATGATCCACTAATCATATTTGTGTTTGGTGTCTCTTTTCACTTCCTTTTTGTATTATATAATTATAACTACAATCTTAGAAAATTTAAGTTATGTTGTGCTTCTTCTCTTTTCTATTTCAACTTAGAAACGCCTCCATGTTAAAATTGTCATCAGTGAACATGTGAAAGCTCATTGGATGATTTCCACTTTAATAGATCCTGTTTGGAGCTAAGTAAGAAAACAAAAACAGTCTCAACCAAATACTGAAAACAATAGACATATTCTCAGAGACAAATGATATTGGCCAGGAGAGAGGGGAAGAAAATGAATCTTTCAAATCTGTGTTTATATTATCTAGCCTATGGACTTTTTTTTTCTGTTGGTGTTGAGAGACTTTAAAAAATACTCATGGAAAAGAATACTAAAGAAAAATAGGTGATTGAAGACTCAGTGGTTGAAAAGAGAAAAGTTAAGAATCTGAGGTGTCAGATCATTGAATGGAGTTTGTCTGTTGAACTTGGTGATACAAGCAGCCAAGTCTTAAGGTGTCAGCTTCTATGGATTAACAACTACCACATGTATATTCTCCCACTCAGGATCTGGTCCCAAATTTCAGACCTATATTCAACTGTTTACAAGTTGCCTGCAATTTCATGACAGACAGGCAGGTCAAAATCTTTGGTCTGAAACTGAATGCATTAAATTCCCTAACTGTCTCCTGTTGCATCTTATCTCAGTTAGTAGCTTAGAATTCACCCAGAATGACGGGTTAGAAAGCTAGCTACCCACATCTACTCCAACAGCAGGTCATAACAGTATTAGTTCCTAAGTGTTGTTCAAATTTGTTCCCTATCTTAGTTTATATCACTGTCATTCTTTGGCTAAAGAGGGCATTTCACTTGGATATCTTTATTTCAAACAAGAGAAATGACTTCAACTTCCTGAAGCATAGACCAAGAGTTTATGAATAAGGTTGAAGGTAGCTCTCAGAATAACAAGGCAGGCTGAAAAAAATTGACTTGAGAAAGAAGAAGAGGAATTGAGGCTGAAGGAGTCAATGGTGTCTCTGTTGATTTGAGTGAACACCAAAACTTGTTGGAATTTTTTTGGTCATTTACCTCAAAGGTAAAATTCCATGAATTGAAGCTGGTTTTCCTAACAAGCCTGGTGCCCAGTACTAAGCAGGTCTGGGTGCCACAGTTGGAAGGGGCTTTAGATGCCAAGCAGGAAGTCACTATAAGATGTGATATCCTCCTTCCCAAGTATCCTTGTTTCCAATCTGATCTTCTACCCTCCCTTCTTCTTGCTCTGCACACAGTGACGTCCCTGAAACATATGTGTACAGAGAGCGGTGCTATTCCACTTAAAATGCTGCAACAGCTGCCTGTTTATCTCAGGACAAAAAGTCTTCATAGCTTCATGCACTGGAGGCACTCCTTAAACAAACATCTTCACTTTTTACTAATTAATCCCCCTCTCTCCCTATGAAACCACATAACTTGTCTCAGGCTTAGTGACACTCAAATTCTTTATGTCTCAGTGCAGAAAGAATTCAGTGAGGGACAAACTTGTAGATAAGAAATGGATTTAGTAGTACAGGACACTTATGAAGAATGAAGGGCAGAGGATGAGATGGTTAGATAGCATCACTGACTCAATAGACATGGATTTGAGCAAACTCTAGGGGATAGTGAAGGACAGGGAAGCCTGGGGTGCTGCAGCCCATGGGGTCACAGAGTTGGATATGACAGTGACTGAACAACAAATGAAGGATAAAAGCAGGCAGACAAAAGGGCCCTGCCCCAAGAACTAAGCGGGCCACATTTTTATAATCAAAGGAAAAGTGGGGAAGGGGAGAAAACCAACTTCTTCCCTTCTTTTGTAAAGATGTTCAGGAAAATGGGGTGTGAGAGGATGGTCATGTCCTAGATCTCAGGTGAGTCCCTAGGATGGGTCAGGTGAGAGTCGAATGAGGATCCTTGGCTTCATGCCAGAAAGAATTCAAGCATGTGCCATAGTAAACAAAAGTAGGTATGGATATGAGAGTTGGACCGTATGAGAATTGGACATATTTCATAGGCAGAATGCTGTGCATCTCAGATGGCAATATTATCCCTGAAATATGGGATGGTTAGTTTTTACAGGCTGGCTAATTTCACAGGCTAATGAGTGGGAGGATTATTCCAACTATTCTAGAGAAGGAGGCAGAGATTTCCAGGGATTGGGTCAGTGCCCACCTTTTGGTCTTTTATGGTCACCCCCAGGACTGTCATGCTGCCAGTCATGGTGCTGGTAGGTGTCTCGTTTAGATGTTAAGTTCAGTTCAGTTCAGTCGCTCAGTCGTGTCCGACTCTTTGTGACCCCATTGACTGCAGCACAGGAGGCTTCCCTGTCCATCACTAACTCCCGGAGCTTGCTCCAACTCATGTCTATTGAGTTGGTGATGTCATCCAGCCATCTCCTCCTCTGTCATCCCCTTCTTTTCCTGCCTTCAATCTTTTCCAGTATCAGGGTCTGTTCCAATGAGTTAGTTCTCCGCATCAGGTGGCCAAAGTATTGGAGCTTCAGATTCAGCACCAGTCCTTCCAAGGAATAGTCAGGACTGATTTCCTTTAGGATGGACTGATTGGATCTCCTTGCTGTCCAGGGGACTCTGAAGAGTCATCTCCAAAACCACAGTCAAAAGCATCAATTCTTTGGTGCTCAGCTTTCTTTATGGTCCAACTCTCATATCCATACATGACTACTAGAAAAACCATAGCTTTGTCTAGACAGACCTTTGTTGGCAAAGTAATGTCTCTGTTTCTTTAATGACCAGTTCTGTCTAAGTTGATCATAACTTTTCTTACAAGGTAAAGTGTCTTTTAATTTATATATTAATGCTTTACAATAGGCACATGATGAAGCTCAAGGTCTACTGGAAATGGAATCTTCTGCCATCTTGAGCCTAGTAGGTTCTAGCCAGTTTTTGTCATATCTCCTGTGGTTATCCTGCCCCTTCCCTCCTGTCTCACCTATACTCTCATGGTTTCCCACCACACTGAATTTCCTTTGAACCATCCCACATCTTTTCCTTAGGATCTTTTAAAATATTCTCTACCTAAAACTCTTCACTCTCCTCTTTGCCTCCCTTCTGTGTCCCATGTCACTTTTTCCAGAACCATCCTGTATTAAAACTGAGGGTATATGTGTTTGGTTTCCTTCCTTGATATACAGGATTGAATAATATCCTCCAAAAATTCAGGTCCACTCAGGACCGCTGAATGTGATCTTATTTGGAAAAAAAGAGTTTTTATAGATGTAATTATCTCAGGTTCTGGAGAGGAGCTTATCCTGGATTTAGGGTGAGACTTACATCCAATGACTGGTGTTCTTATAAGAAGGGGAAGAGCACAGAAGCAAGAAGAAAGATGGAGACAAATGGAACAAGCAAGGTCATATGCCCATGGAGACAGATATTGGATTGATCCCCAGGATTGCCTGAGGCTCTGAGACCCCAGAAGAGGCAAGAAGAATCCTTCCCTAGAGATGTCAGCTGAAGCATGGTCCTGCTGATACCCTAATTTCAGATTTCTGGCCTCCAGAACTTTGAGAGAATATATAGCTGTTGCTTTAAGTGACCAAGGCTGGGGGTAATTTGTTAAATAAGCCTCAGGAAGCTAACCTACTTGACAATATGCTCTGTAAGGAAAGGAAAAGAATTTGTCTAATTTTGTATCCTAAGATCTTAGCATGACTGTCACATAACAGACTTTCAGTTAATATTTGTAGAATGAGTAAATAAAGGCAAGTTCATGCATCTTCCTCCCCATTTCTAGTACACTAAGTCTTGGCTCTGTCCTAACCCATCCCCACCCCTATTCTGGGTGTTTTCATCTTTCTGTCTTAGTAATCCATAGACCTGGTAGATGAAAATCTATTAATACCTATTAATAAACAGCACCTTGGGAATATTAAGCTAAAGCTCATGCAGGAAAATATACCTCCTGAAGAAGATTTGCATTTTATCTGAAAAAGGAAAAAAAAAAAAAAACCCTTAAACTAGAGAATAAATTTCTTGCTGTAGAATTTCACGTCTAAGTAAAAAAATACAAGAGATGTCATCTTAGGCAAGGGAGATAACCTTGCCTTTCTGAAACGGTCACATTTTCAGACTCTCTAGACTATATGACCTTGTCTGACCCCAATCATTTGCACATAGATCTTTTAGTTAATCATTTGAAGATTTTTACCAAGCAGACACAGATATCTCAAATTCCAGAACATCATCTTCTGGTTAAAAGATTAGTCATTTGATTAAATAAAAACTTGAAACAGGAAACAGTGTCAATCCAGTTTCCTGCACGAAGGTAAATAACTGATGATAGAGTCAACCCTGGAACCAAGGAGAGCCTCTATTTTGAATGCCTCTCTGCAGGACACTGGCAATATTGATTGAATCAACCTGCTTTCAGTACTCATATACTAAATGGATATCAGTCCACTTGGAAGCCATGATGACATAAGCAAGTCAAAATAACAAAGACCTGCCTGTGGATTCAGATTTCCTCGTCTTTTGTGGGGCACATGTGCACATACACATACAGACACCCACTGAATATTACATAAGGTGTTTCACTCTGTACATATCAATTAAAATTAAGAAAGGAGCTGAACTTGCAGGGTTATTAAGAGCTCTTTACTCACCAGCTCCATCAGTCATTGTCCAATCTCAGAAATGGAATCACAAAACCTCGAGAAGGCACAAGCACTCACCCTAAAGGTCTATATACTCTCTTAATATTCCAATTTGTGAAGATTTCTTAGATGACACATTTTAAGATTGCCTTGCAGGTAGAGTTTATGTTGAAGTCCTTTGCATCTCTTAACAAAAATTATATCACTTATCACTTACTACTGTACCTAGGAAAAGGCTGAAAATTATAGGAGTAGGCATTTAAAAATATAGTTTGTAATATCCAGGCAATAAACTCTAACTGGGTAAAAGGGCTCTAAAAATTCTATAAATAAATGATACACTTGAATATAAAAGTGTAGATTCTAATTGTTTGCTCAATGCCAAAAACAAATTTTCTGAAATTTAAAATTTATGGAATGATTTAAAAAATAAAACTTTTGCTAGAAAGTAAATATAAATTTTTATCATCTTAGAAAAATAAGAAGTGTCACTTATTCAACTGCTTTTCAAGAGATGCTTCACTGAAGAAACTTGAAATGTATTGCTGATGACTGATAGATTGACCTAGAAAGTTGATTGAGTGCTTGAGTGTATTACAGAGGAATAATATTACATATGTACCCAGCTAATGCAATGAACAAGTTTTAATGCACTGGGCTCCAATATTCTGTATTTGTCCAAGGAGAATGTAGACCCAGACTGCCTGAGGGAATATTAAGATTTGGAGGAGGAATCAAGAATGTGAGACTTCTGACCAGCAGAAATGGGAGAAGTTAGGCTCTCTCTCCTCTGGGTCTCCTATTAGGTTTTATTTTGCACAAAAATTCACTTTTTCATTGCTTACTTTGGCCCCTATTGTGTTTACTATACTATCTGCTATCCTTTGCGGACATACACTTAATTAGCTTACCAAAGGGAAATTTCTGATAATTCAGATAACTTTCTGTTATTTAGCACTCAACAATCCACACTTGTAAACAATATTTTCACAGCAATTCTTACTTGGAGTCGTTATAAAGTGACCTGCTTATAAAAGCAGGGGATAGGAAAAATTGACAGTTGAGAAACAATGTTCCAGTCACTTGATTTAAATGCCTTAGAGAAATTTTGATTAGCTCAGCTTAGCCTTTACACTGAGTTCTTAAGCTAGATTTTTATCTCTGGTCCAGTAAATTCTGGTAGGGGAATGAATAGGGTGGGACATTGGTTACAGCTAGATAATAGCAGTTGATTTTGAAAAAGAATTTTTCAAATCTATCTCTTAGGTTAGTTGGACAGAGAAACAGAGTTCAGCTGGAATTCAGCTTTCAACTGGCCCAATTTCTGTGCTCCCTTCATTCCATTATATGATGATATTGTCCTTGGCTGATAGTTTTCATGAGTTGACATGAACATCTTGGTAATTACACTGGCTCTCATTGTTTCAACTCGGAGGAGCCTGGTGGGCTGCAGTCCACTGGGTCGCTAAGAGTCAAACACAACTGAGTAACTTCACATTCACTTTTCACTTTCATGCATTGGAGAAGGAAATAGCAACCCACTCCAGTGTTCTTGCCTGGAGAATCCCAGGGACGAGGAAGCCTGGTGGGCTGCCTTCTGTGGGGTTGCACAGAGTTGGACACGACTGAAGTGACTTAGCAGCAGCAGCAGCAGCATACCCAGTTCCATGTCTCCAGTGATGACCTCTTTCTGAATCTTAAACTTGAAACTTAAACTAATACCTGTTGTGTATTAAGTTTCCTCAGTCGTGTCCAACCCTTTGCAACTCTATGGACTGTAGCCCACCAGGATCCTTTGTCTATGGGGTTCCCCAGGCAAGAATACTAGAGTGGATTGCCGTGCCCTCCTCCAAGGGATCTTCCTGACCCAGGGATTGAACCTACGTCTCTTATGTTTCCTGCATTGGCAAGTGAGTTCTTTACCACTAGCGCCACCTGGGAAGCCCTTAACTACTTGTTAGTTGTAGTCATTGAAGTGTCCTAGAGGTCACAACAACCTTAGAGTGCACTTAGAGGATTACACTGAGCTTGAGAACTAATCCACCCAAAAGCATTCGGCATGTTGTCTGAAATAGAGTTCAGTAAAACAGAGTGTTTATGTTCAGTCTTCATCATCCATCTCTACCAAATCTGTCCTTCCTTCTTATCTTCCCAGCTCAGGCAACTCACTGCCACTCACCCAGCTTGCCCACTCCAGAGTCCTGGGTCTCATACTGAATCCTTTCCTCTCTATATCCTACCAAATGTATCCACCAAATGTTTTTTCAATGTTTATGCTCCTAGGTATTACCATCAATGCTGTTCTAAACACCTGAAGGGAAGATGAACATTTCTGAGAAGAAAATAGTAGCTGTGACAATGCCGCTGGTAGCAGAGTCATGCCATTGACAGCGGAGACACGGAATGCTGAGATAACAAAGAAAGTGGGAGAAAACCTGGCAGAACAAGGAAGGTGCTGATTCAGCTCAATGACTGAGACCGGGGATCTGCAAGTGCAGCTAACCTAGCACAACCTGATCACGCTCTGGATGCCTGTAAGGAACGTCACACAACAGCAGCACTGCACACGCTCATGAAGGGAGGGAGATGAGAATGTTGCCCCAAAATATAGTGACTTTAAAAGAAGGTCCTAATTTTCATTTTTTCATTATAATTTTCATTTTAGTATTATAAACACCATCATACCTCATCCTTAGAATGAATTGCTTGACCAAGTGTGGCAAAATAAAACAAGTGAAATCTCCCTCGGTTCTCTTTCTTACTGCTGAAACACTGTAATTTCTTAAGGAACTTACCACATGCTAAATAGAAAAAAAAAAGAAAAAATGATCACAGAAATGTGAACATCTTCATCACAATTACTTTTCCAAATTATAGGGTTTTGATGCCACAATTATAAATTTAGGACTCAAAATACCGGTATAGCTTGCCTTCTCTCGCAACCACAGCTTGTCTCCGCTTGTGAGATGAAATCTTATCTTTCACCTGTCTAGGATCAGTCTCCCAGACAAACTGAATCTTTTTTTTTTTTTCCTTGTATGTTTTGTTTGTTGGTTTGCTTTTTTGGTTTAATCCAAAACCATAAATTCTAGGGAGACTCCTCTGGGCCTCTCCTTCCTTCCTAGCTCCTGATCCGTGATACTGGAGCCCTCAGAGGTAACAGCAGGAGGATCCCTATGACCAGTGCTACAGTGCTGCTGGTCTTCCCAGCTCAGGAAGAATGCCAAGTCTCCTCTCTACTTGGGGCTTCAGGTTCTATGGAAACCCATCAGAGTTTCCTTATTTTGAAATCTGTGTCTATCATAGCCTTAATGTTGTAATGCTCATGGAAACTAATTACACCCCCCAATCACACTCATGCAGTATCCTCACAAACACCCACAGGATCTGCAGTTAGATTATTTCCATGAAATCACTCTGCAGCAAAGTATGTTTGTCCTATAAAAAGAATTCTCAAATCCAAAAAACTCAGCTAGTTTACCCCATCCCAATATTTCCTACCCTTACTAACCTTAGTAACTTCTACCCTTACTAACTGCATCTTCAGTGTCTGATAGAGAAAACCATGAGCAGCCCAGATCTATTGATAGCTTACACCCCAGGCTCTTTCAACTAACTTCTCTTCATTATTTCTATTTCTATAGCCCTATCTCTAAATACATGCTTACTTGTAACTTTGTCTTTTATTTCTGGATGTTCATTTACACCTTGGACCCATTTCTCTAACTTGATCTTTTTAATTTTGTTTAGGTGAAGGTGTTTTGTCCTGGTTCCTGGCCACTGTCCCACTGTGCCCTGGTTGTTGACCCAATCCTTATGTCAACTTGCACTGCCGTACTAGTCAAGGGCCTTTTGATACACTTTTTCACGTAATCCAGTAACTTCCAAATCTAAATTTGGACAGAGTCCTCTGAATTGATATATTTACTTGGGTACTTACTAAATATGAGGGTGTGCCACATTAAGTTTTTAATTTCTGTTAACCTTGACTATGCTACTATCTTTACTTAGGAGTCAGTATTGCATAGCAATTAAAACCACAGCTTAGGACTTTCCTGGTGGTCCAATATCTAAGACCCCATGCTCCCAAGGCAGGCAGAGCAGATTTAATTCCTGGTGAGAGAACTAGATCCCACATGCTGCAACTAAAAATCCTGCACACAGGAGCAAAGATTCCATGTGCCACAACTAAGACTCGATGCAGCCAAACAAAGAAATAAAACAAAAAAACAGAACACAGACTCCGTGTGGTACAATGGGAAATATGTATTTGTTCTTTCTTTCCTGGTTCCTGGTACAAGCCTTCTAAAACATTTGTATGCTAATGAGATGATTGATAGCTGGGGGCCCCTAGAGAACTTGAAGATGGGGCCTGGTCAGTAGAAAGAGCAAGACATGATTAGAGAATTGAAATTTTCAAGCCAAGTTCCTACCCCCAGGAAGTGGAGAGGGCCTGGAGACTGACTTGATCTCCAGTGATCTTGCCTGGAAAATCCCATGGATGGAGGAGCCTGGTAGGCTGCAGTCCATGGGGTCGCTAAGAGTCAGACATGACTGAGCGACTTCGCTTTCACTTTTCACTTTCATCCATTGGAGAAGGAAATGGCAACCCACTCCAGTGTTCTTGCCTGGAGAATCTCAGGGACAGGGGAGCCTGGTGGGCTGCCATCTCTGGGGTTGCACAGAGTCGGACACGACTGAAGTGACTTAGCAGCAGCAGCAGCTGCCTTGGCCTGCCACAGCTTGGAGTGAGTGGGGCTTGGGTTCCCAGTCAGAGATTGAGCTGGGTCACCATGGTGAAAGCACCAGATCTTAGTCACTAGACCAGTGGTGAATGACAAAGGCCATGGCCCTTTGGCTTTGCAGAAAAGAATTTCCACAAAGACAGAAAGTGCTGAAGCAAGTAAAGTATTGATTAAGAGGAAAAAGAGAACAGTAGGTGTGGAGAGACACACAAGTAGACTCAGGGAGAGAGAGGGTCGCTGAGTTGCACCATCGCTGAAGTTTAAATCACTTTTACGGGGCATTTCTTCTGGGTCTCCTTTGGCCAATCATTTTGATTTGCTTCATCACAGTCCATATTTGGTATATCTTGGGATCCTTCTACATGTGAGCAGGCATCTGTTAGCCAAGATGGATTTTACTGAAAAGCTGTATGGGTAGAGAACAACCCTAGGCATCACACCCCTTTGAC
Source organism: Oreotragus oreotragus (assembly GCA_006410675.1). Taxonomy (NCBI): domain Eukaryota; kingdom Metazoa; phylum Chordata; class Mammalia; order Artiodactyla; family Bovidae; genus Oreotragus; species Oreotragus oreotragus. The sequence goes on from SJYX01022706.1 coordinate 88,738, forward strand.
CTCTAAGGAGTCTTTCTGCACTTTTGTGGTCTGGGCAGAGAGCCCAGCCTCCTCCCTTAGTTCTATTCCTGTCTTGGAATTTCAGTCCATAGGGGATGAATCTCCAATTGTTTTATCCTGGAAGGGGCGGGCGGGGTGTGTGGAATGGCCATCTGCCTCCTATGTTAGTTGCTCAGTCATGTCCAACTCTTTGTGATCCCATTGACTGTAGCCCAGCGGGTTCCTCTGTCCATGGAATTCTCAAGGCAACAATACTGGAGTGGATTGCTTTTTCCTTTTCCAGGGGATCTTCCTGACCCAGGCATGGAACAGGGCCTCCTGTATTGCAGGTGTATTCTTTACCATCTAAGCCACCAGGGAGGCCCCCAGGGAAGTCTCCTGCCTCAAATTTAATCACCAATGGCCAATGATTTAATCAACCATGGCTATATGATAAAACCTTCATGTAGTGAGTGAAGTTGCTCAGTCGTGTCCAACTCTTTGTGACCCCATGGACTGTAGCCCACCAGGCTCCTTGGTTCATGGGATTTTCCAGGCATGAATACTGGAGTGGGTTGCCATTTCCTTCTCCAGGGGATCTTCCCAACCCAGGGATCGAACCCAGGTCTCCCGTGTTGTAGGCAGATGCTTTACCGTCTGAGCTACCAGGGAAGCCCTTTATACCAAGGCTGAAAGACAACTGAGACTTGGAGAGCTACTATATCAGTGAGTACCTTGAGGTGTTGTGGGGGGGCACACTGACTGGAAGAAGGCTTGGAAGCTCGATGCTCTTTCCCCCATTCCTAGCACTATTCACTCTTCCACATTTGGTGGCTCCTGAGTTGTATCCTTTATAACAAACTGGTAGTAATAAGTAAAACCACTTTCCTGAGTTCTGTGAACTCTTCTAGCAAATTACTGAATGTAGGGGTGGGGTCATGGGAATCCCCAATTTGTGGCCAAGTCAGAAATATGGGTAACCCAGAACTCTAATACTTAAGACTGGCATCTCCAGTGAGGAAAGTCTTGTTGGTCTGAGTCTTTAAACCTGTGAAGTCAGACACTAATCTGGGTAGTGAGTGTCAAAATTGGATTAAACTATATACCCAATTGGTGTACAGAGTTGGAGAATCCATTGGTATGAGGAAAAATCCCACACATCTGGTGTCAGAGTGTTGTGAGAAAAACCAGCTTATCCAGATTTCCAAGATTCAAATCCAGATTTCACTAGTTATCTGCTATGTGGCTACACCAGACCAAAGGAAGACATTCAGAGACCTAAACACTAAAAACACTTAGATGTCCATTTCTAAGTGGGATTTCCAATGAAAGCAACTCTAAACCAATAAAATAATCCTGAAGACCATTTCAGTTCATTTAAGAAAGAAGAAAAAGATTCTTCTAATCATTATCCTTGGAGTTTTTTCTTGGATGGTACTACAAGGATGTGCTCATTTTTCTTCCTGGAACTGAGCCTTTTAAAATAAGTTCTACTACTAAAAAGCGAGCCTCCCTCGTAGCTCAGTCAGTAAAGAGTCTATCTACAATATTGGAGACCCAGGTTCAATTCCTGTGTTGGGAAGATCTCCTGGAGAAGTAAATGGCAACCCACTCCAGTATTCTTGCTTGGAGAATCCCAAGGACAGAGGAGTTGGCAGGCCACAGTCCACTGGGTTCCAAGAGCTGGGCTTGACTTAGTGACTAAACCAACACCACTAAAAACTAACTGCAACATATCTTTCCATATCCTACTCGTTATTACCCCAGTATTCTCTTTATTTCTCACCAGCTTGGACCACCATTGTAGTCAGAGTCTGTCATGTATCCCACATACATTGGATATTTGTAACTCCGCTTCCCCGTATTTTGATCTTGGCCATGCCCTGAATTTTCAAGAGCTAGGTTTTGCCACTCTCATTAACTGCCAAGCCATCCTTGATTTTGTGTTTTTGGCTTCCGTTTTAGAACTAAGAGCTTATAACAATATTATTTGGCTTATGTTTGACTAAATTTGAAAATTTGCAACAAATCAAAGTGATGTCTTTTTAAAGTTAATACAGTGTTACAGTCTACTGATTAAGACATTTTGTGGCATGGGCTTGCCAACATGAAGATGCTTCCCAGCTATTTAAGAAGTTATTGACTTATAAGCTTCTGTTACCACATTAAGATGAAAATTGAATTTGGCATCTGTTGCTCTTGCTTGCTCAGCTTTCTACAAATCCGTGTGGTAGCACTGGGACTGTCAAATCCAGTCTTGCCCAACGTCCCCTCCCAGCCTTAATTAAGCAATAAGCCAATCAAACTTCCCCAGGAATCTGAATTTCTAATGAAGCTACAAATGATGAAATGTATTCCTTTACTAGTTTGTAAAAAAGCTATCCTTGAGCCCCTGACTGAGATCCTCAAAGCTGCATATAAGTCTTTTCAATACTCAGTTTGCTGTTAAGCCTTTCCTTTCAGCATGAGTTGCCTAGTGTCCTTTCCATAAAGCCCTTTTTACTTTTCTTTCTGTTCCATACCACCAAAGAATTCTAAATGAAACAAAAAGTTTCTCATTAATTTTTACCATTGACATATCTCCTTCAAGTGTCAGAGCTTTGCTTAATCTCCAAATGCCAATGAGCATTGAGAATAGTGTCACATTCAGAACAGGTCGATATGTATATCGACAAAGGAGACTTTGTAGTTATCTCAGGAGTCAAGAAGTTTCAAGATCACTTCTATACTCTGTCTGTATAATATATACATAGGATATGATCAGAAGTCTCTTTGAGGATCCTTTATAGATAACGTTGCATTCTTGATTATATAAGCATGCATGCAATGATGGATTTGTTAATACATGATACAGTGCAAGATTTGTTTCTATGCTTTTGAAGGTCTTTTACTATCTGTGCTGTGCTGTGCTAAGTTGGTTCAGTTGTGTCTGACTCTTTGCAACCCTATGAACTGTAGCCTGTCAGGCTCCTCTGTACCATCTACAATAAACCAAATCATATTGGTTTATTCTCCATAATCAAGAAAGAAGAGAAATAAGCATCAGGAAAAAGATCAATAGATTTAACTACTTAAAATTGTTAAAATTCTGAATAGCAAAAGAAAATATTCAAATCTTTTGATTCAGTCATTCTACACTTAGAAATCTAGTCTCCGGTCAATTTCCCAATATTAGGTGTAGTTGGCAAACAATAAATATGTAAACATAAGGAGGGTTGTGTTATTCAGTGGAATTTTGGACAGTCACTCAAAATGCTCATATTCTGTCACAGAAATTTGGAATTCAGCTGAAGTTTACATTCTAACTCCATCACTTTCTTCAAAGACCTTGGGTAAATTACTTGACCAATTTGTGCCTTATTGCTTTCATCTGTAAAATGCAGATAACAATAATGTTCAAATATTATGAGATTCAAATGTGATACTATATGCAAAATTATTAAATTAGTTCCTGGTACAAGTATTAAGGGAAACACAAAATTATGTATATGCTGTGTAGTTATGACTTTGTTTTAAAGCAAAATAGAGTACATTTAAAACTCTAGAGTGAGTCCTCAAGGTTTAAAAATTATCTAATGGGATAATGGAACTCTGGCTGATTTTTTTTTTCAACCAAGTTTCTTTATTTAAAAAAAAGTTATAATTTATAATGAAAAAGTAGGATTTCTCTGAACCACTTCATGTACTAATCAAAGTATTTGATTAACTGCACAAAATTTCATATATGTTCATGTAGAATCATTGAAAGTTAAGAGGGTGTCAGTCAGAGAAATCTAGATTACAAGTCATTTCTAGCATGTCAAAATGACTTTTCTGTCTAGAAAACAGCTCTTGCTATTATTCTCCACAATAATTATGTCCATTTGTCCACACTATACTCAGTCCATATTTCTCATGCATGCTTTGGTTAAAATCAATGTTGATGACTATAAGTTAATTTCCATACAGAAAACATGCCAGGCTACTCAGCATAGCTTAAGGGAAGGTAACACTTCCTTGGGAAGACACCAAACATCCTTGGTCAAGATCTATGTTAATTTTCAGAGAAGCTTTTAAGAGAAAGATTTTCCGATTTGAAAAACACTTCAGAAGAACTTAAAGTGCTCTTGGGTCTGGTTGAAACCTCATTTGCAATGATCAGAGCTGTGTACCAGCTATACTATGATTTCTGATAATGGGTTCTGCTTTAATTTCTGTTGTTTTAGGAACTTCTGTAGATAAAGCTCATCTAAGCTTGTCAGTCTTATCACTCTAAGGATTAGAAGCAGACTAATTGAGATGGCTTAACAGGGGCTATAGGAGGAGAAAGTCATCCACAACTTACCCGGAAAAATAGCTTCCACTCACTGCGTGCCTAAAAGATGACTAATGTCTTACTAGTGTGATTGAAGTGAAAACTCTCAATGAAGTTTCACTAATTTTTTGTTTGTTTGTTTCAACCAGTTTTTTTCCCAGGACTTCTTAAGGAGCAAGAAGAAAGGCACAACCTTTTTTCAAAGGTAGTTTGCTCCCTACTATCTCTTTCCACATAGAAACATCAATAAAAAGACAGAGATCAGGGAGCAGGAGAACTTATATTGTGATCCTTGACTCAGGGGCCTAGATTCTCATAGATTAAAGAGGCTACTGGAGAACTCCCCTGGAGGCAGGCTATGCTGATCACCAGCCAGCTGTGGTAGTCCTCTGCAGACAGGACAGGACAATACTCCATTCTGATGACGTGTGCTGAAATCCAGGCTCAGGACCTCTTGTGGGACTTCCTTTCCTCTATGTACCTCCAAATTAATTACCTGAAACTTTTTATTTCCTTTTTGTTATTCAAAAACCGCTTTTGGGAACCTGATAGCCCAGTCTCTATTGGGGGTGGGAAATGGCAAAGAGAGCGAATGTTTATTCTATTCCTAAGATTATGGTCTTTTCTTTCTGGCTATACCTGACTCCTATCCTACAAACACTCCTTCCCCTCCCCCACAGAATCCCATGCTCATCCTGTTGAATGACATCCAAATATAGCCAAAAATCCCAAATATCAGCTGCTGTTCTAAAAGCTTATTAATACTGTTGGCTTGCTGACCCCTTTTTCTGGATCACAGGTCATCATTTCAGTTGTTTGCATGAAAATGCCTAGACAGTGTTATTCCCATTGAATAACTTGCTTTATACTAAATAGGACCTCATTTTTCAGCCCTTTAATTTAGATCAGTATTTCTGTACTATCAAGCTGAGGAGGAGCATCCTAGCTCTTCTTCAGCAACTTGCAATCAGCTGAACTTCAAATCCTGAAGCTTGAATTTAATACAATGTCATCTTTAACATGGCATTTTGCAATAAATTTAAGGAAATGGAATTTAATGTATCTTAATAGCTCCTCTTGAATCTATACCTTCAATTGTTAATAAGCCACATCAGTGAAGAAATTATTTCCATGATTGATTATGTATCTTCTAACACAATTTTAATTTGTTAAAATCCATAAATAAGAATCTTTAAGAAAATATATGCATAATAGCTTCTGAAGTAGTAATGTATTTCTTTTAAATCAGAAGAATTGGATTATTATTGAAATATGTGTATGTGAATTAGATCACATATATCTTAACAAATGAAATATACTCATTATAAGAAATACTGAGTTGTTTTATATTTTTCAGTAGAGATTTTATTTAGTGATCTTCATTTAACCAATTTACAAGTAACAAATTTAAAGCTGGCTAATTTAAAGAGTGGAGAAGGCAATGGCAACCCACTCCAGTACTCTTGCCTGCAAAACCCCATGGACGGAGGAGCCTGGTAGGCTGCAGTCCACGGGGTCACTAAGAGTCGGACATGACTGAGAGACTTCACTTTCATTTTTCACTTTCATGCATTGGAGAAGGAAATGGCAAGCCACTCCAGTGTTCTTGCCTGGAGAATCCCAGTGACGGGGACNGAGAAGGCAATGGCAACCCACTCCAGTACTCTTGCCTGCAAAACCCCATGGACGGAGGAGCCTGGTAGGCTGCAGTCCACGGGGTCACTAAGAGTCGGACATGACTGAGAGACTTCACTTTCATTTTTCACTTTCATGCATTGGAGAAGGAAATGGCAAGCCACTCCAGTGTTCTTGCCTGGAGAATCCCAGTGACGGGGACTTCACTGGGCTTCCTGGTGGGCTTCCGTTTATGGGGTTGCACAGAGTTGGACATGACTAAAGCGACTTAGCAATTTAAAGAGAAAGACAATTTGTTGAATAGCTAGACTCTACAAATATTCAGGAAAAGGGAAGCTTGAAAACCAATCAACCAAACTAGGGTAATATTTTAGGCATTTGGAACTCTGAACAGTGCATGAATGTCCATTCATGAAGGTACTGATGCTCAGTACTACATGAATCTTCTATCTTCAGGCTCTAGACACAGCAGTCTTCACTGTGAATAATTTATCAGAATTCCTCAATTTATTATTATTCTCCTAAAAGCCAAATTTTTGACAAGGAGAGACTGATTATCTGGTCCTACTGGGGCCACTTTTGCCCCAGTTCCAGTAGATAAGAAGGGACTAGCACTTCCTCTTTGGTTTTTACAGGGAGAGGTGAAAGGAAAGATGGCTTTCAACAAAACTCATACAGAGGGGCTTTCTCCCAACTAAGAGAAGCATGTGGATGTTAGGCAACAAGAAAGGACAGGTGTCTCGCCAGGTAATTATACTTATTCAATCCATTCCTTTTCACTTCAGAGTAAGACTGCCCACTTTATACCCAAAGGATTTAATTTCAAAATTAGTAATTAGAAAATGTTTATATTTTCACATTAGCTGTCAAGACAGAAAAGAAAGAACACACACGTATGTGTGTGTATGTATGTATATATATACATATATATAACTATAACTATATATATATATAACTATATATATATATATAGTTATAGTTATATTTACATGGGCTTCCCTTGTAGTAGCTCAGTCAGTAAAGAATCTGCCTGCAGTGCAGGAGACCTGGGTTCGATCCCTGGGTTGGGAAGATCCCCTGGAAAAGGAAATGGCAGCCCACTCCAGTATCCTTGCCTGGAAAATCTCATGGACAGAGGAGACTGGTAGGCTGCAGTTCATGGGGTCGCAAAGAGTTGGGCACCACTGAACAACTAACACACACACTCTATTTACATATATATAATGAGATTACATTTGCTGTTCTTTTTTAGCTGCTAAGCTGTGTCTGAATCTTTGTACCCTGTGGACTGAAACCCGCCAGACTCCTCTGTCCATGGGATTTCCTGGCAAGAATATTTGAGTGAGTTACCATTTCCTTCTCCAGGAGCTTTTTCTGACCTGGGATGGAACCTGAGTCTCTGCGTCTCCTACATTGTCAGGTGGATTCTTTACCACTGAGCCACCTAGGAAGTTCCAGATTTTTTATATGTGCACACACACACACAGACAGGGTTTCCCAGGTAATGCTAGTGGTAAAGAGCCCACCTGCCAAGGCAGGAGACATAAGTGACATGGGAGGGTATGGTAACCCATTCCAGTGTTTTTGCCTGGAGAATCCCATGAACAAAGGACCCTGGTGGGCCACAAACCATAGGGTTGCAAAGAGTTGGACATAACTTAGCATGCACGCACTCACACACACACACAAGATTCATATAAAAATCTAGGGTTGAAATGAATTCGCAAATTCATTTCAAGGGCAATATGAGGAGAAGAATATGAGAGAAATTCTGGTTCAGCTAATGGCTATTAGGTAGTTCAGAATACAATTCATTAAATTCAGCAGCAAAATATGATTTTTTAGATTTACTTGAAAATATCAGAAATATTACAAGATAGCAAAGGAAAAGCAGATGAGAGCCAAGGGGAGAACAGAGGCTCTTGGGAGGGAACAATACTAGCATTTATGGTCACACCTATCAAGAAGGTATTTGGCAAATCAGAGGGGCTGATCTGAGGTAGAGAAGCTAAACAATGATGTTTGAAAACTGATGGAGCTGAGAATTAGGAATTACAGTCCAGAAAATGTTGAAAACAGATCCCAAATAAACCCCAATCACATTAAATTGGGAATTCCAAAAGATTCTTCTATAGTAGCAAAGATGAAACAAAAATATAGGGTTTTACAGAAATTGTGATTCTGCTTCAAATAATTTCCATCTAAGACAATGATTTAAAGTTATCCAGATAGCTAATTGTAGTGTCCTTTATTGATTCAAACACAAGTGATCTCTGGAGAACTCTCTTAGATCTCAGAGTATTTATGTGTAATTTTGCAAATTCAATGTTTTTCACAGAATAAAACAATTAAGACACACAGAGAGATAAGACACAAATTAAAATGAGCAAAAACAAGAAATAATACAAATGGCCCTCTATGGTTTTTAAATATTGAAGTCTGTAGGACTGTAGTTCTTGCTTCTTCTGTTTGCACTCTGATGGATGAGTATAACAGGCTTGTGCAAGCTTCTTAACTGAGAGGGGCTGCCTGTGGGGAAAACTGGGTCTTGCTCTAGTGGGCAGGGCCATGCTCAGTAAATCTTTAATCCAATCACCTGCTGATGGGTGGGGCTGTGCTCCCTCCCCACTAGTTTGGCCTGAGGTGACACAGTCCTAGAGTCTGCAGGCTCTGTGCTCTAGTCCTCCAAGAGGACTATGCCAATACACATCTCTCTGGACTGCTGCTGCCAGTTCCCATATCCCCATGGCAGGCCCCTGCTGACCCATGCCTCCTCAGGAGACCCTCGAACACTCACAGGTTCAGTCTCTTGTGGGGTCATTATTACTTTCCCCTGGGTCCCAGTGCACACAAGGTTTTGTCTGTGCCCTCCAAGAGTCCCTGTTTTAAAACTGGAAATAGAACTGCCTTATGACCCAGCAATCCCACTGCTGGGCATACACACCAAGGAAACCAGAATTGAAAGAGACACGTGTACCCCAGTGTTCATCACAGCACTGTTTATAATAGCCAGGACATGGAAGCAACCTAGATGTCCATCAGCAGATGAATGGATAAGAAAGCTGTGGTACATATACACAATGGAGTATTACTCAGCCATTAAAAAGAATACATTTGAATCAGTTCTAATAAGATGGATGAAACTGGAGCCTATTATACAGAGTGAAGTAAGCCAGAAAGAAAAACACCAATACAGTATACTAACGCATATATATGTAATTTAGAAAAATGGTAACGATAACCCTGCATGCGAGACAACAAAAGAGACACAGATGTATAGAACAGTCTTTTGGACTCTGTGGGAGAGGGAGAGGGTGGGATGATTTGGAAGAATGGCATTGAAACATGTATAATATCATATATGAAAAGAGTCGCCAGTCCAGGTTCGATGCAGGATACAGGATGCTTGGGGCTGGTGCACTGGCATGACCCAGAGGGATGGTACGGGGAGGGAGGAGGGAAGGAGGTTCAGGATGGGGAACATGTATATACCTGTGGCAGATTCATGTTGATGTATGGCAAAACCAATACAATATTGTAAAGTAATTAGCCTCCAATTAAAATAAATAAATAAATATATAAAGAGTCCCTGTTTTCCTCAGCCCTCTGGAAGTTCTGTAATCAAATCCCACTGTCCTTCAAAGTCAGATTCCCTGGGGATTCCCAGTTCCCTTGCTGGATCCCTAGGCTGGAGAGTCTGATGTGGGGCCTAGAAGCTTCACAGCAGTGTGAGAACATGTTTGGTATTTCTGTTCTTCAGTCTGTGGATCACCTACCTGGTGGGTATGGAATTTGATCTTAACATGATTGTGCCCCTCCTCCTGTCTCACTGTGGCTTCCCCTTTGTCTTTGGACATGGAATATCTTTTTTGGTGGGTTCCAATGTCCTCCAGTTGATGATTGTTCAACAATTAGTTAAAATGTTGGTGTTCTTATGGGAGGAAATGAAGCACATCCTACTCCATTGTCTTGGCACCAAAAAAACTATAATCCCACAGACTAGGGAATGAAAGCCACAGTTGAAGAAAGCTAACCCAAATGATCACATGGATCACAGCCTTGGGTAGCTCAGTGAAGCTACGAGCCATGGCACAAAGTGCAACCCAAGATGGACAGGTCATGGTAGAGAGTTCTGACAAAACCTAGTCCACTGGGGAAGGAAATGGCAAACCACTTCAGTATTCTTGCCTTGAAAACCACATGAACAGTATGAAAAGGCAAAGGGAGATATCCTTGGTTGGAAGATATCCCCTGGTTGGAAATATGCTACTGGGGAACAGTGGAGAAATAGCTACAGAAAGAAGACGCTAAGCCAAAGAAGAAATGATGCTCAGTTGTGGATGGTCTGGTGGTGAAAGTAAAGTCTGATGCTATAAAGACAATATTACATAGAAATCAAGAATGTTAGGTCCAAGAATTAAGGTAAATTGGACATGCTAAGCAGGAGATGCAAGAGTCAGCATTGACATCTTAAGAATCAGTGAACTAAAATGGATGGAAATGGGCAAATTTAATTCAGATGACCATTATATCTGCTACAGTGGACAAGAATCCCTTAGAAGTAATGANGGGATCTTCCTGACCCAGGGATTGAACCTACGTCTCTTATGTTTCCTGCATTGGCAAGTGAGTTCTTTACCACTAGCGCCACCTGGGAAGCCCTTAACTACTTGTTAGTTGTAGTCATTGAAGTGTCCTAGAGGTCACAACAACCTTAGAGTGCACTTAGAGGATTACACTGAGCTTGAGAACTAATCCACCCAAAAGCATTCGGCATGTTGTCTGAAATAGAGTTCAGTAAAACAGAGTGTTTATGTTCAGTCTTCATCATCCATCTCTACCAAATCTGTCCTTCCTTCTTATCTTCCCAGCTCAGGCAACTCACTGCCACTCACCCAGCTTGCCCACTCCAGAGTCCTGGGTCTCATACTGAATCCTTTCCTCTCTATATCCTACCAAATGTATCCACCAAATGTTTTTTCAATGTTTATGCTCCTAGGTATTACCATCAATGCTGTTCTAAACACCTGAAGGGAAGATGAACATTTCTGAGAAGAAAATAGTAGCTGTGACAATGCCGCTGGTAGCAGAGTCATGCCATTGACAGCGGAGACACGGAATGCTGAGATAACAAAGAAAGTGGGAGAAAACCTGGCAGAACAAGGAAGGTGCTGATTCAGCTCAATGACTGAGACCGGGGATCTGCAAGTGCAGCTAACCTAGCACAACCTGATCACGCTCTGGATGCCTGTAAGGAACGTCACACAACAGCAGCACTGCACACGCTCATGAAGGGAGGGAGATGAGAATGTTGCCCCAAAATATAGTGACTTTAAAAGAAGGTCCTAATTTTCATTTTTTCATTATAATTTTCATTTTAGTATTATAAACACCATCATACCTCATCCTTAGAATGAATTGCTTGACCAAGTGTGGCAAAATAAAACAAGTGAAATCTCCCTCGGTTCTCTTTCTTACTGCTGAAACACTGTAATTTCTTAAGGAACTTACCACATGCTAAATAGAAAAAAAAAAGAAAAAATGATCACAGAAATGTGAACATCTTCATCACAATTACTTTTCCAAATTATAGGGTTTTGATGCCACAATTATAAATTTAGGACTCAAAATACCGGTATAGCTTGCCTTCTCTCGCAACCACAGCTTGTCTCCGCTTGTGAGATGAAATCTTATCTTTCACCTGTCTAGGATCAGTCTCCCAGACAAACTGAATCTTTTTTTTTTTTTCCTTGTATGTTTTGTTTGTTGGTTTGCTTTTTTGGTTTAATCCAAAACCATAAATTCTAGGGAGACTCCTCTGGGCCTCTCCTTCCTTCCTAGCTCCTGATCCGTGATACTGGAGCCCTCAGAGGTAACAGCAGGAGGATCCCTATGACCAGTGCTACAGTGCTGCTGGTCTTCCCAGCTCAGGAAGAATGCCAAGTCTCCTCTCTACTTGGGGCTTCAGGTTCTATGGAAACCCATCAGAGTTTCCTTATTTTGAAATCTGTGTCTATCATAGCCTTAATGTTGTAATGCTCATGGAAACTAATTACACCCCCCAATCACACTCATGCAGTATCCTCACAAACACCCACAGGATCTGCAGTTAGATTATTTCCATGAAATCACTCTGCAGCAAAGTATGTTTGTCCTATAAAAAGAATTCTCAAATCCAAAAAACTCAGCTAGTTTACCCCATCCCAATATTTCCTACCCTTACTAACCTTAGTAACTTCTACCCTTACTAACTGCATCTTCAGTGTCTGATAGAGAAAACCATGAGCAGCCCAGATCTATTGATAGCTTACACCCCAGGCTCTTTCAACTAACTTCTCTTCATTATTTCTATTTCTATAGCCCTATCTCTAAATACATGCTTACTTGTAACTTTGTCTTTTATTTCTGGATGTTCATTTACACCTTGGACCCATTTCTCTAACTTGATCTTTTTAATTTTGTTTAGGTGAAGGTGTTTTGTCCTGGTTCCTGGCCACTGTCCCACTGTGCCCTGGTTGTTGACCCAATCCTTATGTCAACTTGCACTGCCGTACTAGTCAAGGGCCTTTTGATACACTTTTTCACGTAATCCAGTAACTTCCAAATCTAAATTTGGACAGAGTCCTCTGAATTGATATATTTACTTGGGTACTTACTAAATATGAGGGTGTGCCACATTAAGTTTTTAATTTCTGTTAACCTTGACTATGCTACTATCTTTACTTAGGAGTCAGTATTGCATAGCAATTAAAACCACAGCTTAGGACTTTCCTGGTGGTCCAATATCTAAGACCCCATGCTCCCAAGGCAGGCAGAGCAGATTTAATTCCTGGTGAGAGAACTAGATCCCACATGCTGCAACTAAAAATCCTGCACACAGGAGCAAAGATTCCATGTGCCACAACTAAGACTCGATGCAGCCAAACAAAGAAATAAAACAAAAAAACAGAACACAGACTCCGTGTGGTACAATGGGAAATATGTATTTGTTCTTTCTTTCCTGGTTCCTGGTACAAGCCTTCTAAAACATTTGTATGCTAATGAGATGATTGATAGCTGGGGGCCCCTAGAGAACTTGAAGATGGGGCCTGGTCAGTAGAAAGAGCAAGACATGATTAGAGAATTGAAATTTTCAAGCCAAGTTCCTACCCCCAGGAAGTGGAGAGGGCCTGGAGACTGACTTGATCTCCAGTGATCTTGCCTGGAAAATCCCATGGATGGAGGAGCCTGGTAGGCTGCAGTCCATGGGGTCGCTAAGAGTCAGACATGACTGAGCGACTTCGCTTTCACTTTTCACTTTCATCCATTGGAGAAGGAAATGGCAACCCACTCCAGTGTTCTTGCCTGGAGAATCTCAGGGACAGGGGAGCCTGGTGGGCTGCCATCTCTGGGGTTGCACAGAGTCGGACACGACTGAAGTGACTTAGCAGCAGCAGCAGCTGCCTTGGCCTGCCACAGCTTGGAGTGAGTGGGGCTTGGGTTCCCAGTCAGAGATTGAGCTGGGTCACCATGGTGAAAGCACCAGATCTTAGTCACTAGACCAGTGGTGAATGACAAAGGCCATGGCCCTTTGGCTTTGCAGAAAAGAATTTCCACAAAGACAGAAAGTGCTGAAGCAAGTAAAGTATTGATTAAGAGGAAAAAGAGAACAGTAGGTGTGGAGAGACACACAAGTAGACTCAGGGAGAGAGAGGGTCGCTGAGTTGCACCATCGCTGAAGTTTAAATCACTTTTACGGGGCATTTCTTCTGGGTCTCCTTTGGCCAATCATTTTGATTTGCTTCATCACAGTCCATATTTGGTATATCTTGGGATCCTTCTACATGTGAGCAGGCATCTGTTAGCCAAGATGGATTTTACTGAAAAGCTGTATGGGTAGAGAACAACCCTAGGCATCACACCCCTTTGACCTCTAAGGAGTCTTTCTGCACTTTTGTGGTCTGGGCAGAGAGCCCAGCCTCCTCCCTTAGTTCTATTCCTGTCTTGGAATTTCAGTCCATAGGGGATGAATCTCCAATTGTTTTATCCTGGAAGGGGCGGGCGGGGTGTGTGGAATGGCCATCTGCCTCCTATGTTAGTTGCTCAGTCATGTCCAACTCTTTGTGATCCCATTGACTGTAGCCCAGCGGGTTCCTCTGTCCATGGAATTCTCAAGGCAACAATACTGGAGTGGATTGCTTTTTCCTTTTCCAGGGGATCTTCCTGACCCAGGCATGGAACAGGGCCTCCTGTATTGCAGGTGTATTCTTTACCATCTAAGCCACCAGGGAGGCCCCCAGGGAAGTCTCCTGCCTCAAATTTAATCACCAATGGCCAATGATTTAATCAACCATGGCTATATGATAAAACCTTCATGTAGTGAGTGAAGTTGCTCAGTCGTGTCCAACTCTTTGTGACCCCATGGACTGTAGCCCACCAGGCTCCTTGGTTCATGGGATTTTCCAGGCATGAATACTGGAGTGGGTTGCCATTTCCTTCTCCAGGGGATCTTCCCAACCCAGGGATCGAACCCAGGTCTCCCGTGTTGTAGGCAGATGCTTTACCGTCTGAGCTACCAGGGAAGCCCTTTATACCAAGGCTGAAAGACAACTGAGACTTGGAGAGCTACTATATCAGTGAGTACCTTGAGGTGTTGTGGGGGGGCACACTGACTGGAAGAAGGCTTGGAAGCTCGATGCTCTTTCCCCCATTCCTAGCACTATTCACTCTTCCACATTTGGTGGCTCCTGAGTTGTATCCTTTATAACAAACTGGTAGTAATAAGTAAAACCACTTTCCTGAGTTCTGTGAACTCTTCTAGCAAATTACTGAATGTAGGGGTGGGGTCATGGGAATCCCCAATTTGTGGCCAAGTCAGAAATATGGGTAACCCAGAACTCTAATACTTAAGACTGGCATCTCCAGTGAGGAAAGTCTTGTTGGTCTGAGTCTTTAAACCTGTGAAGTCAGACACTAATCTGGGTAGTGAGTGTCAAAATTGGATTAAACTATATACCCAATTGGTGTACAGAGTTGGAGAATCCATTGGTATGAGGAAAAATCCCACACATCTGGTGTCAGAGTGTTGTGAGAAAAACCAGCTTATCCAGATTTCCAAGATTCAAATCCAGATTTCACTAGTTATCTGCTATGTGGCTACACCAGACCAAAGGAAGACATTCAGAGACCTAAACACTAAAAACACTTAGATGTCCATTTCTAAGTGGGATTTCCAATGAAAGCAACTCTAAACCAATAAAATAATCCTGAAGACCATTTCAGTTCATTTAAGAAAGAAGAAAAAGATTCTTCTAATCATTATCCTTGGAGTTTTTTCTTGGATGGTACTACAAGGATGTGCTCATTTTTCTTCCTGGAACTGAGCCTTTTAAAATAAGTTCTACTACTAAAAAGCGAGCCTCCCTCGTAGCTCAGTCAGTAAAGAGTCTATCTACAATATTGGAGACCCAGGTTCAATTCCTGTGTTGGGAAGATCTCCTGGAGAAGTAAATGGCAACCCACTCCAGTATTCTTGCTTGGAGAATCCCAAGGACAGAGGAGTTGGCAGGCCACAGTCCACTGGGTTCCAAGAGCTGGGCTTGACTTAGTGACTAAACCAACACCACTAAAAACTAACTGCAACATATCTTTCCATATCCTACTCGTTATTACCCCAGTATTCTCTTTATTTCTCACCAGCTTGGACCACCATTGTAGTCAGAGTCTGTCATGTATCCCACATACATTGGATATTTGTAACTCCGCTTCCCCGTATTTTGATCTTGGCCATGCCCTGAATTTTCAAGAGCTAGGTTTTGCCACTCTCATTAACTGCCAAGCCATCCTTGATTTTGTGTTTTTGGCTTCCGTTTTAGAACTAAGAGCTTATAACAATATTATTTGGCTTATGTTTGACTAAATTTGAAAATTTGCAACAAATCAAAGTGATGTCTTTTTAAAGTTAATACAGTGTTACAGTCTACTGATTAAGACATTTTGTGGCATGGGCTTGCCAACATGAAGATGCTTCCCAGCTATTTAAGAAGTTATTGACTTATAAGCTTCTGTTACCACATTAAGATGAAAATTGAATTTGGCATCTGTTGCTCTTGCTTGCTCAGCTTTCTACAAATCCGTGTGGTAGCACTGGGACTGTCAAATCCAGTCTTGCCCAACGTCCCCTCCCAGCCTTAATTAAGCAATAAGCCAATCAAACTTCCCCAGGAATCTGAATTTCTAATGAAGCTACAAATGATGAAATGTATTCCTTTACTAGTTTGTAAAAAAGCTATCCTTGAGCCCCTGACTGAGATCCTCAAAGCTGCATATAAGTCTTTTCAATACTCAGTTTGCTGTTAAGCCTTTCCTTTCAGCATGAGTTGCCTAGTGTCCTTTCCATAAAGCCCTTTTTACTTTTCTTTCTGTTCCATACCACCAAAGAATTCTAAATGAAACAAAAAGTTTCTCATTAATTTTTACCATTGACATATCTCCTTCAAGTGTCAGAGCTTTGCTTAATCTCCAAATGCCAATGAGCATTGAGAATAGTGTCACATTCAGAACAGGTCGATATGTATATCGACAAAGGAGACTTTGTAGTTATCTCAGGAGTCAAGAAGTTTCAAGATCACTTCTATACTCTGTCTGTATAATATATACATAGGATATGATCAGAAGTCTCTTTGAGGATCCTTTATAGATAACGTTGCATTCTTGATTATATAAGCATGCATGCAATGATGGATTTGTTAATACATGATACAGTGCAAGATTTGTTTCTATGCTTTTGAAGGTCTTTTACTATCTGTGCTGTGCTGTGCTAAGTTGGTTCAGTTGTGTCTGACTCTTTGCAACCCTATGAACTGTAGCCTGTCAGGCTCCTCTGTACCATCTACAATAAACCAAATCATATTGGTTTATTCTCCATAATCAAGAAAGAAGAGAAATAAGCATCAGGAAAAAGATCAATAGATTTAACTACTTAAAATTGTTAAAATTCTGAATAGCAAAAGAAAATATTCAAATCTTTTGATTCAGTCATTCTACACTTAGAAATCTAGTCTCCGGTCAATTTCCCAATATTAGGTGTAGTTGGCAAACAATAAATATGTAAACATAAGGAGGGTTGTGTTATTCAGTGGAATTTTGGACAGTCACTCAAAATGCTCATATTCTGTCACAGAAATTTGGAATTCAGCTGAAGTTTACATTCTAACTCCATCACTTTCTTCAAAGACCTTGGGTAAATTACTTGACCAATTTGTGCCTTATTGCTTTCATCTGTAAAATGCAGATAACAATAATGTTCAAATATTATGAGATTCAAATGTGATACTATATGCAAAATTATTAAATTAGTTCCTGGTACAAGTATTAAGGGAAACACAAAATTATGTATATGCTGTGTAGTTATGACTTTGTTTTAAAGCAAAATAGAGTACATTTAAAACTCTAGAGTGAGTCCTCAAGGTTTAAAAATTATCTAATGGGATAATGGAACTCTGGCTGATTTTTTTTTTCAACCAAGTTTCTTTATTTAATAAAAAGTTATAATTTATAATGAAAAAGTAGGATTTCTCTGAACCACTTCATGTACTAATCAAAGTATTTGATTAACTGCACAAAATTTCATATATGTTCATGTAGAATCATTGAAAGTTAAGAGGGTGTCAGTCAGAGAAATCTAGATTACAAGTCATTTCTAGCATGTCAAAATGACTTTTCTGTCTAGAAAACAGCTCTTGCTATTATTCTCCACAATAATTATGTCCATTTGTCCACACTATACTCAGTCCATATTTCTCATGCATGCTTTGGTTAAAATCAATGTTGATGACTATAAGTTAATTTCCATACAGAAAACATGCCAGGCTACTCAGCATAGCTTAAGGGAAGGTAACACTTCCTTGGGAAGACACCAAACATCCTTGGTCAAGATCTATGTTAATTTTCAGAGAAGCTTTTAAGAGAAAGATTTTCCGATTTGAAAAACACTTCAGAAGAACTTAAAGTGCTCTTGGGTCTGGTTGAAACCTCATTTGCAATGATCAGAGCTGTGTACCAGCTATACTATGATTTCTGATAATGGGTTCTGCTTTAATTTCTGTTGTTTTAGGAACTTCTGTAGATAAAGCTCATCTAAGCTTGTCAGTCTTATCACTCTAAGGATTAGAAGCAGACTAATTGAGATGGCTTAACAGGGGCTATAGGAGGAGAAAGTCATCCACAACTTACCCGGAAAAATAGCTTCCACTCACTGCGTGCCTAAAAGATGACTAATGTCTTACTAGTGTGATTGAAGTGAAAACTCTCAATGAAGTTTCACTAATTTTTTGTTTGTTTGTTTCAACCAGTTTTTTTCCCAGGACTTCTTAAGGAGCAAGAAGAAAGGCACAACCTTTTTTCAAAGGTAGTTTGCTCCCTACTATCTCTTTCCACATAGAAACATCAATAAAAAGACAGAGATCAGGGAGCAGGAGAACTTATATTGTGATCCTTGACTCAGGGGCCTAGATTCTCATAGATTAAAGAGGCTACTGGAGAACTCCCCTGGAGGCAGGCTATGTTGATCACCAGCCAGCTGTGGTAGTCCTCTGCAGACAGGACAGGACAATACTCCATTCTGATGACGTGTGCTGAAATCCAGGCTCAGGACCTCTTGTGGGACTTCCTTTCCTCTATGTACCTCCAAATTAATTACCTGAAACTTTTTATTTCCTTTTTGTTATTCAAAAACCGCTTTTGGGAACCTGATAGCCCAGTCTCTATTGGGGGTGGGAAATGGCAAAGAGAGCGAATGTTTATTCTATTCCTAAGATTATGGTCTTTTCTTTCTGGCTATACCTGACTCCTATCCTACAAACACTCCTTCCCCTCCCCCACAGAATCCCATGCTCATCCTGTTGAATGACATCCAAATATAGCCAAAAATCCCAAATATCAGCTGCTGTTCTAAAAGCTTATTAATACTGTTGGCTTGCTGACCCCTTTTTCTGGATCACAGGTCATCATTTCAGTTGTTTGCATGAAAATGCCTAGACAGTGTTATTCCCATTGAATAACTTGCTTTATACTAAATAGGACCTCATTTTTCAGCCCTTTAATTTAGATCAGTATTTCTGTACTATCAAGCTGAGGAGGAGCATCCTAGCTCTTCTTCAGCAACTTGCAATCAGCTGAACTTCAAATCCTGAAGCTTGAATTTAATACAATGTCATCTTTAACATGGCATTTTGCAATAAATTTAAGGAAATGGAATTTAATGTATCTTAATAGCTCCTCTTGAATCTATACCTTCAATTGTTAATAAGCCACATCAGTGAAGAAATTATTTCCATGATTGATTATGTATCTTCTAACACAATTTTAATTTGTTAAAATCCATAAATAAGAATCTTTAAGAAAATATATGCATAATAGCTTCTGAAGTAGCAATGTATTTCTTTTAAATCAGAAGAATTGGATTATTATTGAAATATGTGTATGTGAATTAGATCACATATATCTTAACAAATGAAATATACTCATTATAAGAAATACTGAGTTGTTTTATATTTTTCAGTAGAGATTTTATTTAGTGATCTTCATTTAACCAATTTACAAGTAACAAATTTAAAGCTGGCTAATTTAAAGAGTGGAGAAGGCAATGGCAACCCACTCCAGTACTCTTGCCTGCAAAACCCCATGGACGGAGGAGCCTGGTAGGCTGCAGTCCACGGGGTCACTAAGAGTCGGACATGACTGAGAGACTTCACTTTCATTTTTCACTTTCATGCATTGGAGAAGGAAATGGCAAGCCACTCCAGTGTTCTTGCCTGGAGAATCCCAGTGACGGGGACTTCACTGGGCTTCCTGGTGGGCTTCCGTTTATGGGGTTGCACAGAGTTGGACATGACTAAAGCGACTTAGCAATTTAAAGAGAAAGACAATTTGTTGAATAGCTAGACTCTACAAATATTCAGGAAAAGGGAAGCTTGAAAACCAATCAACCAAACTAGGGTAATATTTTAGGCATTTGGAACTCTGAACAGTGCATGAATGTCCATTCATGAAGGTACTGATGCTCAGTACTACATGAATCTTCTATCTTCAGGCTCTAGACACAGCAGTCTTCACTGTGAATAATTTATCAGAATTCCTCAATTTATTATTATTCTCCTAAAAGCCAAATTTTTGACAAGGAGAGACTGATTATCTGGTCCTACTGGGGCCACTTTTGCCCCAGTTCCAGTAGATAAGAAGAGACTAGCACTTCCTCTTTGGTTTTTACAGGGAGAGGTGAAAGGAAAGATGGCTTTCAACAAAACTCATACAGAGGGGCTTTCTCCCAACTAAGAGAAGCATGTGGATGTTAGGCAACAAGAAAGGACAGGTGTCTCGCCAGGTAATTATACTTATTCAATCCATTCCTTTTCACTTCAGAGTAAGACTGCCCACTTTATACCCAAAGGATTTAATTTCAAAATTAGTAATTAGAAAATGTTTATATTTTCACATTAGCTGTCAAGACAGAAAAGAAAGAACACACACGTATGTGTGTGTATGTATGTATATATATACATATATATAACTATAACTATATATATATATAACTATATATGTATATATATAGTTATAGTTATATTTACATGGGCTTCCCTTGTAGTAGCTCAGTCAGTAAAGAATCTGCCTGCAGTGCAGGAGACCTGGGTTCGATCCCTGGGTTGGGAAGATCCCCTGGAAAAGGAAATGGCAGCCCACTCCAGTATCCTTGCCTGGAAAATCTCATGGACAGAGGAGACTGGTAGGCTGCAGTTCATGGGGTCGCAAAGAGTTGGGCACCACTGAACAACTAACACACACACTCTATTTACATATATATAATGAGATTACATTTGCTGTTCTTTTTTAGCTGCTAAGCTGTGTCTGAATCTTTGTACCCTGTGGACTGAAACCCGCCAGACTCCTCTGTCCATGGGATTTCCTGGCAAGAATATTTGAGTGAGTTACCATTTCCTTCTCCAGGAGCTTTTTCTGACCTGGGATGGAACCTGAGTCTCTGCGTCTCCTACATTGTCAGGTGGATTCTTTACCACTGAGCCACCTAGGAAGTTCCAGATTTTTTATATGTGCACACACACACACAGACAGGGTTTCCCAGGTAATGCTAGTGGTAAAGAGCCCACCTGCCAAGGCAGGAGACATAAGTGACATGGGAGGGTATGGTAACCCATTCCAGTGTTTTTGCCTGGAGAATCCCATGAACAAAGGACCCTGGTGGGCCACAAACCATAGGGTTGCAAAGAGTTGGACATAACTTAGCATGCACGCACTCACACACACACACAAGATTCATATAAAAATCTAGGGTTGAAATGAATTCGCAAATTCATTTCAAGGGCAATATGAGGAGAAGAATATGAGAGAAATTCTGGTTTGGCTAATGGCTATTAGGTAGTTCAAAATACAATTCATTAAATTCAGCAGCAAAATATGATTTTTTAGATTTACTTGAAAATATCAGAAATATTACAAGATAGCAAAGGAAAAGCAGATGAGAGCCAAGGGGAGAACAGAGGCTCTTGGGAGGGAACAATACTAGCATTTATGGTCACACCTATCAAGAAGGTATTTGGCAAATCAGAGGGGCTGATCTGAGGTAGAGAAGCTAAACAATGATGTTTGAAAACTGATGGAGCTGAGAATTAGGAATTACAGTCCAGAAAATGTTGAAAACAGATCCCAAATAAACCCCAATCACATTAAATTAGGAATTCCAAAAGATTCTTCTATAGTAGCAAAGATGAAACAAAAATATAGGGTTTTACAGAAATTGTGATTCTGCTTCAAATAATTTCCATCTAAGACAATGATTTAAAGTTATCCAGATAGCTAATTGTAGTGTCCTTTATTGATTCAAACACAAGTGATCTCTGGAGAACTCTCTTAGATCTCAGAGTATTTATGTGTAAGTTTGCAAATTCAATGTTTTTCACAGAATAAAACAATTAAGACACACAGAGAGATAAGACATAAATTAAAATGAGCAAAAACAAGAAATAATACAAATGGCCCTCTATGGTTTTTAAATATTGAAGTCTGTAGGACTGTAGTTCTTGCTTCTTCTGTTTGCACTCTGATGGATGAGTATAACAGGCTTGTGCAAGCTTCTTAACTGAGAGGGGCTGCCTGTGGGGAAAACTGGGTCTTGCTCTAGTGGGCAGGGCCATGCTCAGTAAATCTTTAATCCAATCACCTGCCGATGGGTGGGGCTGTGCTCCCTCCCCACTAGTTTGGCCTGAGGTGACACAGTCCTAGAGTCTGCAGGCTCTGTGCTCTAGTCCTCCAAGAGGACTATGCCAATACACATCTCTCTGGACTGCTGCTGCCAGTTCCCATATCCCCATGGCAGGCCCCTGCTGACCCATGCCTCCTCAGGAGACCCTCGAACACTCACAGGTTCAGTCTCTTGTGGGGTCATTATTACTTTCCCCTGGGTCCCAGTGCACACAAGGTTTTGTTTGTGCCCTCCAAGAGTCCCTGTTTTAAAACTGGAAATAGAACTGCCTTATGACCCAGCAATCCCACTGCTGGGCATACACACCAAGGAAACTAGAATTGAAAGAGACACGTGTACCCCAGTGTTCATCACAGCACTGTTTATAATAGCCAGGACATGGAAGCAACCTAGATGTCCATCAGCAGATGAATGGATAAGAAAGCTGTGGTACATATACACAATGGAGTATTACTCAGCCATTAAAAAGAATACATTTGAATCAGTTCTAATAAGATGGATGAAACTGGAGCCTATTATACAGAGTGAAGTAAGCCAGAAAGAAAAACACCAATACAGTATACTAACGCATATATATGTAATTTAGAAAAATGGTAACGATAACCCTGCATGCGAGACAACAAAAGAGACACAGATGTATAGAACAGTCTTTTGGACTCTGTGGGAGAGGGAGAGGGTGGGATGATTTGGAAGAATGGCATTGAAACATGTATAATATCATATATGAAAAGAGTCGCCAGTCCACGTTCGATGCAGGATACAGGATGCTTGGGGCTGGTGCACTGGCATGACCCAGAGGGATGGTACGGGGAGGGAGGAGGGAAGGAGGTTCAGGATGGGGAACATGTATATACCTGTGGCAGATTCATGTTGATGTATGGCAAAACCAATACAATATTGTAAAGTAATTAGCCTCCAATTAAAATAAATAAATAAATATATAAAGAGTCCCTGTTTTCCTCAGCCCTCTGGAAGTTCTGTAATCAAATCCCACTGTCCTTCAAAGTCAGATTCCCTGGGGATTCCCAGTTCCCTTGCTGGATCCCTAGGCTGGAGAGTCTGATGTGGGGCCTAGAAGCTTCACAGCAGTGTGAGAACATGTTTGGTATTTCTGTTCTTCAGTCTGTGGATCACCTACCTGGTGGGTATGGAATTTGATCTTAACATGATTGTGCCCCTCCTCCTGTCTCACTGTGGCTTCCCCTTTGTCTTTGGACATGGAATATCTTTTTTGGTGGGTTCCAATGTCCTCCAGTTGATGATTGTTCAACAATTAGTTAAAATGTTGGTGTTCTTATGGGAGGAAATGAAGCACATCCTACTCCATTGTCTTGGCACCAAAAAAACTATAATCCCACAGACTAGGGAATGAAAGCCACAGTTGAAGAAAGCTAACCCAAATGATCACATGGATCACAGCCTTGGGTAGCTCAGTGAAGCTACGAGCCATGGCACAAAGTGCAACCCAAGATGGACAGGTCATGGTAGAGAGTTCTGACAAAACCTAGTCCACTGGGGAAGGAAATGGCAAACCACTTCAGTATTCTTGCCTTGAAAACCACATGAACAGTATGAAAAGGCAAAGGGAGATATCCTTGGTTGGAAGATATCCCCTGGTTGGAAATATGCTACTGGGGAACAGTGGAGAAATAGCTACAGAAAGAAGACGCTAAGCCAAAGAAGAAATGATGCTCAGTTGTGGATGGTCTGGTGGTGAAAGTAAAGTCTGATGCTATAAAGACAATATTACATAGAAATCAAGAATGTTAGGTCTAAGAATTAAGGTAAATTGGACATGCTAAGCAGGAGATGCAAGAGTCAGCATTGACATCTTAAGAATCAGTGAACTAAAATGGATGGAAATGGGCAAATTTAATTCAGATGACCATTATATCTGCTACAGTGGACAAGAATCCCTTAGAAGTAATGAAGCAGCCCTCTTTGTCAACAAGACCCAAACTGCATTATGTGGGTGGAATCTCAAAAATGACAGAATGGTCTTTATTCCTTTCCAAGGCAAACCATTTGGTATCACAGTAATCCAAGTCTATAATACCATGGAAGGTGAAGTCAAATGGTTCCATGAAGATCTACAAGAACTTCTAGAACTAACACCAAAAAAAGTGTCCTTTTCATCATAGCAGGTTGAAATGCAAAATTATGAAGTCAAGAGATACCTGGAATAACAAGCAAATTTGGCCTTGGAGTACAAAATGAAGTAGGGCAAAGGCTAATAGAGTCTTGCCAAGAGAACACACTGGTCGTAGCAAACATCCTCTTCCAACAACGCAAGAGAAGACTCTACACATGGATATAACCTGATGGTCAATATTGAAATCAGATTAATTATGTTCTTTGCAGCTAAGGATGAAGAAACCATACTGTCAGCAAAAACAGGACCAGGAGCTGACTGTGGCTCAGATCATGAACTCCTTATTGCCAAATTCAGGTTTAAATTTAAGAAACTAGGAGAAATCACTATCCCATTTAGGTATGCTGCTGCTGCTAAGTCACTTCAGTCGTGTCCGACTCTGTGTGACCCCATAGACGGCAGCCCACCAGGCTCCCCCATCCCTGGGATTCTCCAGGCAAGAATACTGGAGTGGGTTGCCATTTCCTTTTCCAATGCATGAAAGAGAAAAGTGAAAGTGAAGTCGCTCAGTCTGTCCGACTGTTAGCGACCCCATGGACTGCAGCCCACCAGGCT
>SJYX01022706.1:117654-154988 GCA_006410675.1 Oreotragus oreotragus
TGAGCACTGAAGAATTGATGCTTTTGAACTGTGGTGTTGGAGAAGACTCTTGAGAGTCCCTTGGACTGCAAGGAGATCCAACCAGTCCGTTCTAAAGGAGATCAGCCCTGGGTTTTCCTTGGAGGGAATGATGCTAAAGCTGAAACTCCAGTACTTTGGCTACCTCATGTGAAGAGTTGACTCATTGGAGAAGACTCTGATGCTGGGAGGGATTGGGGGTAGGAGGAGATGGGGACGACAGAGGATGAGATGGCTGGATGGCATCACTGACTTGATGGATGTGAGTCTGCGTGAGCTCCAGGAGTTGGTGATGGACAGGGAGGCCTGGCATGCTGTGATTTATGGGGTCACAAAGAGCCGGACATGACTGAGCGACTGAACTGAACTGATACACAGTGAAGGTAAGAAGTAGATTTAGGGGATTAGAGCTGATAGACAAGAGTGCCTTAAGAACTATGGACAGAGTTTCATAACATTGTATAGGAAGTGGTAACCAAAACCATCCCTAAGAAAAAGAAATTTAAGTAGACAAAGTGGTTGTCTGAAGGGGCTTAAAAATAGGGAGAAAAGAAGAGAAACAAAAGGCAAAGAAGAAAGAGAAAGATGCACCCAACTGAATTTAGGGTTCCAGACAATAGCGAGGAAAGATAAAAAAGCCTTCTTAAGTGAATAATGCAAAGAAATAGAGGAAAACAATGCAATGGGAAGACTAGAGATCTCTTCAGGAAAATCAGAGACACAAAAGGAACATTTCATGCAAAGATAGGCACAATAAAGGGAAGAAAAGGCAAGAAACTAACAGAACTATACAAAAAATATCTTAATGACCCAGATAACCACAGTAGTGTGATCACTTACCTAGAGCCAGACATCCTGGAGTGTCAAGTCAAGTAGGCTTTAGGAAGCATTACTATGAACAAAGCTAGTGGAGGTGATGAAATTTCAGCTGAGGTATTTCAAGTCCTAAAAGATGATGCTGTTAAAGTGCTGCCCTCATTAAACCAGCAAATCTGGAAGACTCACAGTGGCCACAGGACTGAAAAGGTTGGTCTTCATCCCAATCCTAGAGAAGGGCAATGCCAGAGAATGTTCAAACTACCATATAATTGTGCTAATTTCAC
Organism: Oreotragus oreotragus; assembly: GCA_006410675.1. Taxonomy (NCBI): domain Eukaryota; kingdom Metazoa; phylum Chordata; class Mammalia; order Artiodactyla; family Bovidae; genus Oreotragus; species Oreotragus oreotragus. The sequence continues at coordinate 118,776 of SJYX01022706.1, forward strand.
ATACTAGCAAGGTAATGCTCAAAATCCTTCAAGCTGGGCTTCAACAGTATTGAACCAAGAAACTCCAGACATAAAACCTGAATTTAAAGAAGGCAGAGGAACCAGGTAACAAACTGCCAGCATCCGCTGGATCATAGAAAAAGCAAGGGAATTCCAGAAAAACATTTACTTCTCCTTCATTGATTAAACCCTTTGTGTGGGTCACAACAAACTGTGGAAAATTCTTAAAAAGATAGATAGGCATACAAGACTACATTATCCATCTCCTGAGAAACCTGTATATAGGTCAAGAAGTGACAGTTATACCTGGACATAGAACAATGGATTGGGTCAAAATAAAGAAAGGAGCCTGTCAAGGCTATATATTTTCACCCTGCTTATTTAACTTATATGTAGAGTACATGCTAAGTCACTGCAGTCTTGTCCAACTCTTTGTGACTCTATGGATTGCAACCTGCCAGGCTCCTCTATCCATGTGATTTTCCACACAAGAGTATTGGAGTGGGTTGACATGCCCTCCTCCAAGGGATCTTCCTGACCTAGGGATGGAACTTGCATGTTTTATATCTCCTACACTGGCAGGGAAGTTCTTTACTATTAATGCCATCCAGGAAGCCCTATGTGCAGAGTACAGACTAGATGACTCGCAAGCTGGAATCAATTGCCAGGAGAAATATCAACATGCTCAGATATGCAGATATACCCCTCTAATGGCAGAAAAGTGAAGAGGAAGTAAATACACTTTTGATGAGGGTGAAAGAGTAGAATGAAAAAGCTGGCTTAAAACTCAACATTCAAAAAACTAAGATCATGGCATCCAGTCACATCAGTTCACAGCAGATAGATGGGGGAAAAAATGAAAACTGACGGATTTTATTTTCTGGGGCTGCAAAACACTGTGGACATTGATTGTAGCTATGAAATTAAACGATGCTAGCTTTTTGGAAGAAAAGCCTTGTCAAATATAGACAGCATATTAAAAAGCAGAGACATCACCAGCAAAGGTCCATAGAGTTAAAGTTATGGTTTTGCCAGTATCATGTACAGATGAGAGAGCTGGATCATAAAGAAGGCTGAGCACCAAAGAATTGATGTTTTTGAATTATGGTGTTGGAGAAAACTCTTGAGAGTCCCTTGGATAGCAAAGAGATCAAACCAGTAAAATCAACCTTGGATATTCACTGGAAGCACTGATGCTGAAGCTGAAACTCCAATACTTTGGCCACCTGATGTGAAGAGCCAGCTCACTGGAAAAGAGCCTTTTGTTGGGAAGGTCTGAGAGCATAAGAAGAAGCAGGAAACAAGGATGAGAGGATTGGATGGCATCACCAACTGAATGGACATGAGTTTGAGCAAACTTCAGGAGACAGTGAAGGACAGGGAAGCCCAGGCTGCTCCAGACCATACGGTAACAAAGAATTGGACACAGCTTAGAGAGTGGCAACAACAAGAATGATATTGAGGGAATCACTTTTTATCTAGAGTTTCAAATGATCATCTCTTCCATGTACAAGGAAATTTAAAAAGTCAGCAAATGCCTGGAAGGAATTAAAAATAAAAAATCATAGGGGTGACTTTTAAAATATTTGAAATGAGAATTTTGTGGATGAGTTTAGCATCATGTTAGACGACAATCAAGAAGAAATTAGTAGATTAGAAGATAGGTTAAAAGAAAACTTCCACCAGATAAGACAGAGAAACCAAGTGAAGGAAAATACAGAAAGAATAAGGCTGAGCACCAAAGAATTGATGTTTTTGAATTATGGTGTTGGAGAAAACTCTTGAGAGTCCCTTGGATAGCAAAGAGATCAAACCAGTAAAATCAACCTTGGATATTCACTGGAAGCACTGATGCTGAAGCTGAAACTCCAATACTTTGGCCACCTGATGTGAAGAGCCAGCTCACTGGAAAAGAGCCTTTTGTTGGGAAGGTCTGAGAGCATAAGAAGAAGCAGGAAACAAGGATGAGAGGATTGGATGGCATCACCAACTGAATGGACATGAGTTTGAGCAAACTTCAGGAGACAGTGAAGGACAGGGAAGCCCAGGCTGCTCCAGACCATACGGTAACAAAGAATTGGACACAGCTTAGAGAGTGGCAACAACAAGAATGATATTGAGGGAATCACTTTTTATCTAGAGTTTCAAATGATCATCTCTTCCATGTACAAGGAAACTTAAAAAGTCAGCAAATGCCTGGAAGGAATTAAAAATAAAAAATCATAGGGGTGACTTTTAAAATATTTGAAATGAGAATTTTGTGGATGAGTTTAGCATCATGTTAGACGACAATCAAGAAGAAATTAGTAGATTAGAAGATAGGTTAAAAGAAAACTTCCACCAGATAAGACAGAGAAACCAAGTGAAGGAAAATACAGAAAGAATAAGAGGTCAAAAAGATAGTGTGAGAGGTTTAAGATACATGTTATTGAACCTGAAGAAGCAAAAGAGAGAACAAATAAGACAAAAGCAATATTTGTTGAGATAATGGATAATAATTTTCAAAAACTATCAATAAGGGATTTCAAACCACAGATTAATGAAGTTTCACCAGCACAAATTAGAATCCAGCAAAAGACATCCACATCTGCTAGACATTCTAGTAAAACTTCCAAAACTTAATGCCAAGGAGGAAAAAAACTTAAAAACAACAGTAGAAATCATGATAAAACTGAAGAAAGTCAAAACCAGATAGTCAATTAATTATTGAATAAAAAAATGAGATTATATTTTTAAGTGATGAAAGAAAAATGTTTTTAAATAATTTTAAAGGGGATAAAAGTGTAAATATATGGATAAATTTTTATATTGATTTTGATGACATTAATTGTTAATAATAATGTCTTACAGGGCTTAAAGCATAAAGACACAATAAATCATGAGCAGCAACTTAGTTAAGGGTAGATAAATAGACTTCAGGTGTTTTGAATTCCTTGCATTGTCTAAGAACAGGATAAAATTATAAATAATTTTAGGCTCTACAATGCAAAATTTGTATGCTATAATTTCTATGAAAGTTAGTACAATAGTAGGAAAGAGTATATAATAGTAAAAAAGTATAGAAGAAAATTGGAAGAGAATGCTGAATGAAGTAACAAAAACATCAAGCGTCCAAAGGAATAATGAAATAAGGGAAGCATAACTTGGGTGGAAAAACAGAAATCACTAAATACACTTATATAAACTTTATTGTATCAGTAATTGTGTTAAATTATACAATCTAAATCCTCCCATTAAAGATAAACTGTCATAGAGGATCAAAACCCAAACCCAATCATATGCTACTTACAGAGACACATCTGAAGTAAAAGAACCAAAAAAGATTGTAAACAAAAGATAGAAATAGTATATGATACAGAATTAAAAAAAAAAAACTGGAAGACTTTTAAAAATTGATAATAATAAGGAGGCACTGCAAAATGACAAAATATAAAAGCCATTAGGAAGATATAATACATTTTTATTTTAAAAAGTCTAGTGACATAGTCTCAAATTTAAAATTAATCGAATATAATGAGAAGTAGAAAATCCAAAATCTGCGAAATATTTTTCACAAAATTCTCTTAGTAACTGATTTATAAATGGATACTTACCAGTAGGGCTTCCCTGGCAGCTCAGATAGTAAAGAATCTATCTGCAATACGGGAGACCTGGGTTCGATCTTTGGGTTGGGAAGATCCCCTGGAGAAGGGAAAGGCTACCCACTCCAGTATTCTTGCCTGGAGAATCCCATGGACAGAGGAGCCTGGCAGGACTAAAGTGCATGGGGTTGCCAAAAGTTGAACACAACTGAGCAATTAAGCACGCACATATCAGTGAAGGTTTAGGAACTTTCAACACTTTAAACAATGGGATTAGTAAACCTGACCTAATGGATATCTACAGATCTTACATCCAACATCTGAAAATAATATATCCTTTTCAGTATATTAATATAAATATAAAATAATATTTTATTTCCAGTATTGTGCTCAGTCACTCAGTTGTATCTGACTCTTTGAGACACCCTGGATTGTAGCCCACCAGGCTCCTCTGTCCATGTGATTCTCTAAGCAAGAATAGCGGAGTGGGTTGCCATTTTCTCCTCCAGGGGATCTTCCTGATCCAGGGATCGAACTGCATCTCTTGCATCTCCTGCGTTGGCAGGCATATTCTTTACCACTGGGCCACCAGGGAAGCCCCATATAAAGTTTTGTGTATATGTAAAAATATGTAAAATCTTTTTTCAAAATTGATCATAATCATGCAATAAATGATATCTCAACAAATATCCAATTTGTTCTCTGACCACAGTGAATATAATCTACAGATCAATTTTTAACAAAAGCGATTAGAATATCTCATATATTCAAAAGTCTAAATATATTCCTATAACAAGTTCTATAAATTCAATAAGGAAATTATAACTGAATTAGAAAATGAAAACAACATATCAAATCTTGCATAATATGACTAAAGTTTAGGTTACTAACAGTTTTAAATGAGTGTATCAGAAATAAATACAAGATCATAGGTTAATAAAAGCATAATAAAGAAACATGAACAGCTTGTTGCTAGTAAAATTGAAAATATGATTGAAATGCACAAAATCCTAGAAAAACACAATTTAACATATGTAGCAAAATATATTAAATATATGAAGTATTAAATTTGTTAACAAACACCTTTCTTGAAGACAACTCTAGGCCCAGATGGCTTCATCTTGAATACTATAAAATACTGAATGGAGAAGTGATATCAATCATACAAAACATTTTCCATAGGCTGGAAAAAAGTCTGTAGAGCAGGCATTCCCCAACTTTACATAAGGCTTATGCCATTTTGATCAATTTTAATCAAGAAACCTGAAGCTAACAAACATAGGGAGAATTATAGGAAAATTTCACCTAGTAACATAAAAGCAAAACTGTTAAACTATGTACAAATAAAACAAAGGCAGGAATATGTAAAAAAAAAAAGTCTATATATATTATGACCAAGTCGAGTTTATTCTTGGAATGAGATGTTGATTTAACATTTGAAAATTAATTAACTTATTTCATTGTATTAGTAGAATAAAGAGGGAAACATTAGACTGTCTCAATAAGTGCAGAAATACATCTTACAAAATTGGCAATTTGTGTTTAAAATTCATAGGAAAGTAGGAAGCAAAGAGAATTTACTGAATTTACGTAAGCAGAAGATACAAAAACCTTAGATCAACCACATTTAATAATCAAACATGGCAAGATTTCCCTTTGAAACTGGGATATTGGAGACAAAATAGAAATATCTGCTATCACCATTCAGTGATGTTCAACACTGTCCTAGAGATTTCCACCAGGGAAAGCAAGTCAGAAAAAGAAACAAAACATAAATGGTATAGATAGAAAGACATAAAACTGTCATTTTAATGTGATGATTATATTTGCTGAATAACCAAAAGATTATAGAGATAAATTATTAGAATTAATAAGTGAGTTTAGCGAGACAAAGTCACATAAAAATCAATTACATTGTCATAAATCAACAATAAATGTAATTAAAAACATAGCATATAGACATAATATAAACTTTCAAACACCTAGAAACAAAATACATTCAAGACCTTTATACAGGGAACTATAACCATTAAAACTATAAAAATTAAATGGAGAGATACACCCGGTGTGGACTCTTGCTGTTTGAAGTGTGGTCTACTGACCAGCAGCATCAACAGTATCTGGGAGTTTGTAAAAAGAAAGGAAAATCAGAATCTTGGGCTCCATCCCAGACTTACTCAATCAGAAATTATATTTTAACAAGATCCCCCTGTCAATTGCATGCATAAATGAAAGTCTGAAAGCCAATATGGCAAGATCTCAACTCTCTCTACACTGCCATATAGATTTGGGCTATCTCAATCAAAATTCCAATATGCGCACATGTAAGTGTGAATGTGTGTGTGTGTGTTAAAGTTGCTGCTTTAGTCCTAGGTTGAATATAAAAATGCTAAGGGACAAGAAGAACTAACATATTCTTTAATAACAAGATGGAGAAGTTTTGATATTGAAATGAGACCATATTAGTTAGGGTTTAACCAGAGAAGCTGAAGCACTAATACACAGATATATAACAGATATAGTTAGATGAGTGTTTGTGGGTGTGTATGTATGTGTGTGTGTGTGTATTTGGAACAGAGATTTCAAATTACATGATTGTAGGACCTGGCTAAGCCCCCACAAGGTTGTTCGCTTTGTACCTATTGTGGAGTTTGAAGTCTGCAGGTGGAAGGGAAAAGTGATGTGAAGTGTGTAGAGCAAGGTAAACCCGAACCCATTAGCATGAGCTGAAACACAATAGGCACAGAATGAAAACCGTGCCATGTCACACTGCTTCAAATCTTGTTTTTAGCTGAAGTATTATTGACTTAACAATCTTAGATTGGTTTCAAGGGTACAACACAGTGATGTCATATTTTCAATATATTACATGCCAAAGTTATTAAATTAATAATATTATTGACTATATTCTCTGTGTTGTACATTACCTTGTGACTTATTTATTTTATAACTGCCAGTTTGTATTTAATTCCCTTCCCTTATTTCATCTATCCCCACTACCCCCTCTCTGGAAACCACTAATTTATTCACTGTGAGTCTGTTTCTGTTAATATTTGTTCATTTGTTTTGTTTGTTAGAGTCCACATAGAGAAGGGAAAGGCTACCCACTCCAGTATTCTTGCCTGGAGAATCCCATGGACAGAGGAGCCTGGCAGGACTAAAGTGCATGGGGTTGCCAAAAGTTGAACACAACTGAGCAATTAAGCACGCACATATCAGTGAAGGTTTAGGAACTTTCAACACTTTAAACAATGGGATTAGTAAACCTGACCTAATGGATATCTACAGACCTTACATCCAACATCTGAAAATAATATATCCTTTTCAGTATATTAATATAAATATAAAATAATATTTTATTTCCAGTATTGTGCTCAGTCACTCAGTTGTATCTGACTCTTTGAGACACCCTGGATTGTAGCCCACCAGGCTCCTCTGTCCATGTGATTCTCTAAGCAAGAATAGCGGAGTGGGTTGCCGTTTTCTCCTCCAGGGGATCTTCCTGATCCAGGGATCGAACTGCATCTCTTGCATCTCCTGCGTTGGCAGGCATATTCTTTACCACTGGGCCACCAGGGAAGCCCCATATAAAGTTTTGTGTATATGTAAAAATATGTAAAATCTTTTTTCAAAATTGATCATAATCATGCAATAAATGATATCTCAACAAATATCCAATTTGTTCTCTGACCACAGTGAATATAATCTACAGATCAATTTTTAACAAAAGCGATTAGAATATCTCATATATTCAAAAGTCTAAATATATTCCTATAACAAGTTCTATAAATTCAATAAGGAAATTATAACTGAATTAGAAAATGAAAACAACATATCAAATCTTGCATAATATGACTAAAGTTTAGGTTACTAACATTTTAAATGAGTGTATCAGAAATAAATACAAGATCATAGGTTAATAAAAGCATAATAAAGAAACATGAACAGCTTGTTGCTAGTAAAATTGAAAATATGATTGAAATGCACAAAATCCTAGAAAAACACAATTTAACATATGTAGCAAAATATATTAAATATATGAAGTATTAAATTTGTTAACAAACACCTTTCTTGAAGACAACTCTAGGCCCAGATGGCTTCATCTTGAATACTATAAAATACTGAATGGAGAAGTGATATCAATCATACAAAACATTTTCCATAGGCTGGAAAAAAGTCTGTAGAGCAGGCATTCCCCAACTTTACATAAGGCTTATGCCATTTTGATCAATTTTAATCAAGAAACCTGAAGCTAACAAACATAGGGAGAATTATAGGAAAATTTCACCTAGTAACATAAAAGCAAAACTGTTAAACTATGTACAAATAAAACAAAGGCAGGAATATGTAAAAAAAAAAAGTCTATATATATTATGACCAAGTCGAGTTTATTCTTGGAATGAGATGTTGATTTAACATTTGAAAATTAATTAACTTATTTCATTGTATTAGCAGAATAAAGAGGGAAACATTAGACTGTCTCAATAAGTGCAGAAATACATCTTACAAAATTGGCAATTTGTGTTTAAAATTCATAGGAAAGTAGGAAGCAAAGAGAATTTACTGAATTTACGTAAGCAGAAGATACAAAAACCTTAGATCAACCACATTTAATAATCAAACATGGCAAGATTTCCCTTTGAAACTGGGATATTGGAGACAAAATAGAAATATCTGCTATCACCATTCAGTGATGTTCAACACTGTCCTAGAGATTTCCACCAGGGAAAGCAAGTCAGAAAAAGAAACAAAACATAAATGGTATAGATAGAAAGACATAAAACTGTCATTTTAATGTGATGATTATATTTGCTGAATAACCAAAAGATTATAGAGATAAATTATTAGAATTAATAAGTGAGTTTAGCGAGACAAAGTCACATAAAAATCAATTACATTGTCATAAATCAACAATAAATGTAATTAAAAACATAGCATATAGACATAATATAAACTTTCAAACACCTAGAAACAAAATACATTCAAGACCTTTATACAGGGAACTATAACCATTAAAACTATAAAAATTAAATGGAGAGATACACCCGGTGTGGACTCTTGCTGTTTGAAGTGTGGTCTACTGACCAGCAGCATCAACAGTATCTGGGAGTTTGTAAAAAGAAAGGAAAATCAGAATCTTGGGCTCCATCCCAGACTTACTCAATCAGAAATTATATTTTAACAAGATCCCCCTGTCAATTGCATGCATAAATGAAAGTCTGAAAGCCAATATGGCAAGATCTCAACTCTCTCTACACTGCCATATAGATTTGGGCTATCTCAATCAAAATTCCAATATGCGCACATGTAAGTGTGAATGTGTGTGTGTGTGTTAAAGTTGCTGCTTTAGTCCTAGGTTGAATATAAAAATGCTAAGGGACAAGAAGAACTAACATATTCTTTAATAACAAGATGGAGAAGTTTTGATATTGAAATGAGACCATATTAGTTAGGGTTTAACCAGAGAAGCTGAAGCACTAATACACAGATATATAACAGATATAGTTAGATGAGTGTTTGTGGGTGTGTATGTATGTGTGTGTGTGTGTATTTGGAACAGAGATTTCAAATTACATGATTGTAGGACCTGGCTAAGCCCCCACAAGGTTGTTCGCTTTGTACCTATTGTGGAGTTTGAAGTCTGCAGGTGGAAGGGAAAAGTGATGTGAAGTGTGTAGAGCAAGGTAAACCCGAACCCATTAGCATGAGCTGAAACACAATAGGCACAGAATGAAAACCGTGCCATGTCACACTGCTTCAAATCTTGTTTTTAGCTGAAGTATTATTGACTTAACAATCTTAGATTGGTTTCAAGGGTACAACACAGTGATGTCATATTTTCAATATATTACATGCCAAAGTTATTAAATTAATAATATTATTGACTATATTCTCTGTGTTGTACATTACCTTGTGACTTATTTATTTTATAACTGCCAGTTTGTATTTAATTCCCTTCCCTTATTTCATCTATCCCCACTACCCCCTCTCTGGAAACCACTAATTTATTCACTGTGAGTCTGTTTCTGTTAATATTTGTTCATTTGTTTTGTTTGTTAGAGTCCACATATAGTGTTCGTCTTTATTGATTTTTATCATTAAATACAATCCTTTCAGTTTCATCTACGTTGTCATAAATGGCAAGATTTTATTTTTTATGGTTGAATAATTTTATATTATATATATATTGCATACAATATTAAATATGTGATGTATATGTGTATTTATCTTATTTATCCATTCATCTGGCAATTTTTCTGGTGATCAGCAGATACTGAGACTGCATCCATAGTTTGGCTATTGTGAATAATGCTGCAACAAACATAGGTGTGCATATATCTTTTCAAATTAATGTTTTTGTTTCCTTCAGATAAAAACCCAGGAGGAAAATTGCTGGATCATATGGTGGTTCTATATTTAATATTTTGAGGAACCCATATAGTTTCTATAGTGACTGTACCAGTTTACATTCCCACTAACAATCCACGATGGTTGCCTCATATGACATAATGTGAAACTCCATTCCCTCTTTGTTGGAGAAGGGAGAAATATTAAGAAGAGCTCTGGTTGTTCTCTCATTGCTCTTTTTGGTCTCTGGGCAGAAAAAGTAAATTTCCCTTGTCTTCTCTTTGATTCAAGATGACTACCAGTTTGACCTGGGACCAACCACATCAGCCATCTATTCTGAAGGCTACTTTCAATTTTCCTAATGCAGAAGGAGGTCAGAGCTTAAAATCTTAACCCTTATCTAAACAGGATCAAAAGGGCAATAGATATTATTTTTGTATCACTGTTTTTGAAAAGAGGGTGATAGAATGAGTTAGAACAGCTCTTTAATATATGGATTTACATGTACTGAAAGACAAAATTTATATTCTGAAGCTGATGAAGGGAGCTTAAGACTGCTGGTACCTCATGACTTTGCTAAACACAGTCTTACTGAGTGTTTTTGCTTTATTTGTGTGGTATAAGTCATTTTATTATCTTCTGTAAGATTCTTGCTGCCCTTGTGTTAATCTTTTCAATTTGCAAAATACACTAGAATAAAAAACTTAGCACTCAGACTAATTTTTTAATCTGAACTCACACACCAGCCAGATGCATTCTGTCACATCTTGCTAGTATATGCTGTTTGATGTTGTGCATCATAGTATTTTTTAAATTATTCACATATTGAATTTAAATTTATGCAATAATGTGAAGTAGAGAAAATGCTCTCTTAGTTTGCTTTTTAGCCTCTGTTTATCCGTATCATTTTTTGATTCAAATGGCAAATCTCCAATTTTGAAGCTTTATGCTAGGGCTTGAAATTCCAAGGAGAGTGAGTGTTGTTATTTTCATTGTTTGGGAAACAAAAATGTACCTCTGATAATTTTTGTCTTTGATTACTGCTTCTTCAAAGGATTTAAACCAGAATGAAAGCCTTTGAAATCTTCAGAGATAAGGAGACATGAGAGTTATTCTGTATGCACTGGATAAACAGATGTCTTAGCTTTTCAAACCAAACCTGAAAAATATAATTACAAGCTTCATCAGCAACAGAGAACAGTTTTTGCAGGTATATAGTGTTTTATACTTTACTAATGTGAAATGGAAGAAAGATGTCATTTTATTCCTTTTTCTTGTCTAAGAATTTAGTCCCAATTAACATTTCAGAAAACTTTTTTTTTTTTCAGAAATGGAAAAAAATTCTCAGGAATCAGCATGTTTCCACAGAAGGGGGAAGAAATATCTTTTCTCCTTGTCATTTTGGGCACCAAGAAGCATCATTAGAAACATATCTTGGGCTGCTTGGGAAGTTGAGATCCTACTTGAGAAATACCACGTTGATAAAAATCTAAATGTCTTTCATTTACTCAATGGACTAAACCTTGTAATCAAATTTATTCTGAGATATCCATTGACTTCAGTGAGAGTGTCTCATATGGAATAATTACAGAATGAAGTGCAATGCTATGCACAGAAACAAACTATCAAAAAAAAAAAAAAAAAACACCGCTAATACATTTTGGATTTGGCAACTGATGACTTAAAAACTGCATAAAACAAATTCTCTGGATGTTGATGCTATAGCTGCCCACTGATTCACAGCAGTACAGAAATGGACCCAATGATGCAAAGAAACAAATAACCTCTATCTATTATGCTTTCAACTTTTTCAAGGTAGAAGTACTTCTTACTTACATACTATGAGGATAAAAGAGAAAAAGAGAATCATGCTATTGACTAGAATGTTTCTTTGTGCTAAGTAAACATGGGTAATTTTGAAGTTTAACCTAAAGTCAGGAGTCAGCAACACAACTTACAATTCAAGGCCTTTTAAAAATATCCACTTGCTGTATTCAAGCCCCTTTTTGAAAACACTGCCAACAGCCCTCTCACTGAGTAAACTGCAATTTTTTTGGTGATAGAAGAGAAAAAATGCAGCCAGTGTACTTAAATACATCCTCTCAGGGAAAGGTTTCAGTTTTGTTCAACTCCATGTCCTCAGGAACTTAATGCTTCCTTGACTGGAACTTTAAAATAAACCTCAATATATAACTTAATGATGATGAATGAGAAACTCTACATTGGCAAAAATGGACTGTGAAGAATGACACTGACCCTCAAAAATTGCCTCATATATTTACATTCTCCAAACATTTTGGTAGTAGAGACCGGTTTCATGGATGATAATTTTTCCACAAACTGGGAAATGGTTTGGGGATGATTCAGGTGCATTACAGGTATTATGTGCTTTATTTATATTATTATTATGTGTGATAATGCAGTAATGCAAGCACTGCAGAGAGGCTGTAAATACAGATAAAGATTCATTCACTCACTGACTGCTTACCTGCTGCTGTGTGACCTGGTTCCTACAGGCCACAGACTGGTACCAGTTCACGGCCTGGGAGTTGGGGATCCATGTTGTAAATGGTTAAAATCGAAATGGACATTAGAGATAACTTAGCATCTATTTCCTTTATTTTAACCAATGAGGAAACTAATGCTTAACAAGGAATTCCCTGACACCTTAGGGATGGAGTCTGCCTCTACTACAGCTCCTGGGATATGCTGCTAAGCGTTTGTTGCTTGGCTCTTGTTGCCTCCATCTGGGTGCCAGTAACAGTTGCTGCTAACTTGGCCAGCCCTTGATTCGGACAGCATCAGTTCAGTTCAATTGCTCAGTCATATCCGACTCTTTGCGACCCCATAAATCACAGCACGCCAGGCCTCCTTGTCCATCACCAACTCCCAGAGTTCACTCAAACTCACATCCATCGAGTCAGTGATGCCATCCAGCCATCTCATCCTCTGTCATCCCCTTCTTCTCCTGCCCCCAATCCCTCCCAGCATCAGAGTTTTTTCCAATGAGTCAACTCTTCACATGAGGTGGCCAAAGTATTGGAGTTTCAGCTTTAGCATCAGTCTTTTCAAAGAACACCCAAGACTGATATCCTTTAGAATGGATTGGTTGGATTTCTTTGCAGTCCAAGGGACTCTCAAGAGTCTTCTCCAACACCACAGTTCAAAAGCATCAATTCTTCGGTTCTCAGCTTTCTTCACAGTCCAACTCTCACATCCATACATGACTGCAGGAAAAACCATAGCCTTGACTAGACAGACCTTAGTCGGCAAAGTAATGTCTCTGCTTTTGAATATGCTATCTAAGTTGGCCACAACTTTTCTTCCAAGGAATAAGCATCTTTTAATTTCATGGCTGCAATCACCATCTGCAGTGATTTTGGAGCCCAAAGAAATAAAGTCTGACACTTTTTCCACTGTTTCCCCATCTATTTCCCATGAAGTGATGAGACCAGATACCATGATCTTAGTTTTTTGAATGCTGAGTTTTAGACCAACTTTTTCACTCTCCTCTTTCACTTTCATCAAGAGGCTTTTTAGTTCCTCTTCACTTTCTGTCATAAGGGTGGTGCCATTTGCATATCTGAGGTTATTGATATTTCTCCTGGCAATCTTGATTCCAGCTTGTGCTTCTTCCAGCCCAGCATTTCTCATGATGTACTCTGCATATAANATGGGGAAACAATGGAAACAGTGACAGACTTTATTTTCTTGGGCTCCAAAATCATTGCAGATGGTGACTACAGGAATGAAATTAAAAGACGCTTGCTCCTTGTAAAAAAAGCTATGACCAACCTAGACAGCATATTAAAAAGCAGAGACATTACTTTGCTGACAAAGGTTTGTTTAGTCAAAGCCATGGTTTTCCAGTGGTCATGTATGGCTGTAAGAGTTGGACCATAAAGAAAGCTGAGCACTGAAGAACTGGTTCTTTTGAACTGTGGTGTTGAAGGCTCTTGAGAGTCTCTTGGACTGCAAGGAGATCAAACCAGTCAATCCAAAAGGAAATCGGTCCTGAATATTCACTGGAAGGACTGATGCTGAAGTTGAAGCTCCAATACTTTGGCCACCTGATGCCAAGAACTGACTCATGTGGAAAGACCCTGATTCTGGGAAAGATTAAAGGCAGGAGGAGAAGGGGACGACAGAGGGTGAGATGGTTGGATGGCATCACCGACTCGATGGACATGAGTTTGAGNGTTGAAGCTCCAATACTTTGGCCACCTGATGCCAAGAACTGACTCATGTGGAAAGACCCTGATTCTGGGAAAGATTAAAGGCAGGAGGAGAAGGGGACGACAGAGGGTGAGATGGTTGGATGGCATCACCGACTCGATGGACATGAGTTTGAGCAAGCTCTGGGAGATGGTGAAGGACAGGGAAGCCTGGCATGCTGCAGTCCATGGGGTCACAAAGAGTCGGACACAACTGAGCGACTGAACGGAACTGATTTGCTGCTGCTGCTCAGTGGCTTCAGTTTATTTATTTCTTTATTTTTGGCTGCGCTGGTTCTTTGTTGCTCATTCTCTCCAGGATGCACAGGCTTAGTAGTTGTGGCACAAGGGTCAGTTGCCCCATGGTATGTGGAATCTTCCCAGACCAGGGATCAGACCACTGTCTCTTGCATTGCAAGGCGGAATCTTAACCACTTGGCCACCAAGGAAGCCTCAAAATTACCTTTTTAAAAAGATCCTCATGGTGCATGCTCAGTGATGTCCGACTCTTTGTGATCCCATGGACTATAGCCCGCCAGACTCCTCTGTCTGTGAGATTCTCCAGGCAAGAATACTTAAGTGGATAGCCATTCCCTTCTCCAGGGGATATTCCCGACCCAGGGATAGAACCTGGTCTCTTGCATTGCAGGTAGATTCTTCACCATTTGAATGAGGGAAGCCTCAGCCAGAACAAAACAGGTGCCAAAGAAACAGTTCATCATGGTGATAAATTATTGCTGGAACAAAGGCACATTCCACAGAGCAGTTTCTAGGATATAGTCCAGGGTCAGTTCCAGGCCCCTGGAGAAACTCTTTTGTAGCTTGTTCACTACAGGTGTCTCTAAGAGCCTTGGGTGTATTCTGTGCTCTCTGAAACACAGCACAGAGATAGAAGCCCCTGAGAAGTAGATCAGGAAACGGCCATCAGGTTCAGAAAGTAATTGATCGTTTTTCTCAGTTCAAGAAGCCAGGGAGGTGGGGTTCCCTTGCGGCTCAGTGGTACGGAATCCACCTGCTAATGCAGGGGACCCGGGTTCCATCCCTGGTCCGGGAAGATCCCACATGTCGAGGAGCACCTAAGCCCGTGTGCCACAACTACTGCAACCTGTGCTCCCCAACAAGAGAAATCGCAGCAATGAGAAGCCTGCGCCCTGCAACTGAAAAAGGCCCACGAAGACCCAGCACAGCCAAAAATCAAATAAATAAATATGTCTTTGACAAAAGAAGAAGCAGCCAGAGAGAAGAGCCCATTCTGGGAGACCAGTGACCCTCACTCAGAAAGAGGCTGAGGCCTGGCAGCCGAACCAGCTGGCTGCCTGGGCAGATGGTGGCTGTCTAGATCTACTCCTTGCCAAGGTTTTGTTCCCCGCCCTTCCCATCTGCCTGTCACAGCTGCCGGGATCTGCCATCCTGGTCTGGCTCAGCCAAGTGTATGAGTGGAGACCTGCACGTCAGCCCCGGGGCGGGGAGTTTCGGATTCCAGAGCCCCGCTGAGTCAACTCTGTTCTTGCCTGTGCTCTGTCTGAGCCAATGTGCCCTGGGTTTTTCCTGGCAGGCAGGTTTTTCTATGCCAGCCTCAATTTTTGCACAAGTTATAGGGAAGTTGTTGGGGTTGGAGGGGGAAGACTTCAGTAAAAGTTTGTTAAATAAGTGCTAAGCCTGGAGAAGGAAATGGTAACCCACTGCAGTATTTTTGCCGAGAAATCCCATGGACAGTGGAGCCTGGCAGGCTGCGGTCCATCGCGTCCCAGTGAATGCAGAGAGGGAGACTGACCATGGAAGAACATTATTCCACGTAGCCCCTCTTCCGTTCTGAGTTTCCTGCTTCAGTGCAGGCAAATACTCAAGACTGTGAAGACCCTGAGGGTGAGTGGGCAGTTGGGGAGACAGACCCCAGCTGGAGACTGAACAAGAAAGATCTGGGCCCTGCCAGCAGGGCACTAAGTTGCAAGCAGTGGGATGAGGGATGTTTAAGAATCAGGCAAAGGGACTTTCTTGGTGGTCCAGTGGCTGCGACTCCCAGCTTGCAATGCAGGGGACCCAGGTTTGATCCCTGGTCAGGGAACTAAAGACCCTGCATGCCTCAACTAAGACCCAGCACACCCCAATTTAAAAAAGAAAGAGAAAATCCCACCAACACAGCTGCGATGATGAAGCCTTGAGCAGGAAGGAGAGCGTGAGCCTGGGAGATGCCTCCCCAGGGGGTTCAGCCTGGTCTTGATATGCTCTCCCAGAGGAGGGGATGTTTGCGCGCTTCCGGGCTTCCTGCCTGGTCCTGCTGGACTCAACATACCAGAACCCTCTTCTCTAGCTCTTGACTTGGAGAGTGGGGGTCAGGAATGCTGCCGGGCATGCCGTTCCTGCCGACGTTTCCCCACTGAAACGGGGTGGGGGNGCTGCTGCTACTGCTGCTGCTGCTGCTAAGTCGCTTCAGTCGTGTCCGACTCTGTGCGACCCCAGAGACGGCAGCCCGCCAGGCTCCCCTGTCCCTGGGATTCTCCAGCCAAGAATACTGGAGTGGGTTGCCATTTCCTTCTCCAATGCATGAAAGTAAAAAGTGAAAGTGAAGTCACTCAGTCGTGTCCGACTCTTAGTGACCCCATGGACTGCAGCCCACCAAGGTCCTCCATCCATGGGATTTTCCAGACAAGAGTACTGGAGTGGGGTGCCACTGCCTTCTCCAACCTGAGCTGACTAATATTAATTACCTGAGCTGACTAATATGAATTATTAGACAGTTTAAAGCAAATTTGAAAGTGAATGTTTAAGGCCAAATACACTGATCGTGATTTCTACTTCCTTCTGATATGAGTGAGATAATCATGACAAGTCTCTAACCAGATTGATTCCTGTTTTCCTTTCCTCATCTACTAAAGTAAATTGACCAAAAATAACACTGTGAAACATTCTGTCTAAAACCAGCAGAAAATGACTTTATTTGCTTTTTATATAAAATTATTGATTTTATATTGTGTGTCAGTATTAGTGCTAAGAGCAACTATTATTGTACCACTATCATGTAAAGGGAGACTCTTACATTAACAAGGCAAGACATCTTTTCCTTTATTTTTCTTTATTTTTGTCAGCTCAATTCAGGGTTTGTTTCAATACCTCTTCTGCTCAGTGGTGGAAATAGTAATTCAATCAACTCAAAGGGATTTTTTTATTTGCTATTTTGTTTCAACTGTAATTTTGGAATTTTCTCCATCTTCTCTTCCCTTAACATTTGCATCAAAGTTTCAAGGAGCTTACAGAGAATCAAAATGTAATATTCTGGGGATCTAATATACAGCACAGTGACTATAGTTAGCAATTCTATCATATACTTGAAGTTGCTAAGAAAGTAGAGCTTAAATGTTTTCACCACCACAACAAAATATGGTAGTTATATGAGGTAAAGGGTGTATTAACTAACCTTCTTATGGCAATCATTTCACAATTATACATGTATCAGATCATCACATTGTATATCTTAAACTTAACTAAGATCATGGCATCTGGTCCCATCACTTCATGGGAAATAGATGGGGAAACAGTGGAAACAGTGTCAAACTTTATTTTGGGGGGCTCCAAAATCACTGCAGATGGTAATTGCAGCCATGAAATTAAAAGATGCTTACTCCTTGGAAGGAAAGTTATGACCAACTTAGACAGCATATTAAAAAGCAGAGACGTTACTTTGCCAACAAAGATCCGTCTAGTGAAGGCTATGGTTTTTCCAGTGGTCATGTATGGATGTGAGAGTTGGACTGTGAAGAAAGCTGAGCGCCAAAGAATTGATGCTTTTGAACTGTGGTGTTGGAGAAGACTCTTGAGAGTCCCTTGGACTGCAAGGAGAGCCAACTAGTCCATTCTGAAGGAGATCAGTTCTGGGTGTTCTTTGGAAATAATGATGCTAAAGCTGAAACTCCAATACTTTGGCCACCTCATGCGAAGAGTCGATTCAATGGAAAAGACTCTGATGCTGGGAGGGATTGGGGGCAGGAGGAGAAGGGGATGACAGAGGATGAGATGGCTGGATGGCATCACTGACTCGATGGATGTGAGTCTGAGTGAACTCCAAAGTTGGTGATGGACAAGGAGACCTGGCGTGCTGCAGTTCATGGGGTCGCAAAGAGTCGGACACGACTGAGCGATTGAACTGAATTGAACTGAACACCCTGTTATATGTCAGTTGCTTGCTCATTTGCCCAGTCACTTCAGTCATGTCTGACTCTTTGTGACCCCATGGACTGCACCCTGCCAGGCTCCTCTGTCCATGGGATTCTCCAGGCAAGAATACTAGAGTGGGTTGCCATTTCCTCCTCCAGGAGCTCTTCCCCACCCAGAGATCAAACCCATGTCTCTTATGTCTCCTCCACTGGCGGGTAGGTTCTCTACCACTAGCGCCACCTGGGAAGGCATCATATGTCAGTTATAGCTCCATAAACCTGGAAAAAGGAAAAAGGTTTAATATTGTCATTACATTTTTACACTTACATCTGTTGTATTATTTGTATTAGTTTTCTAAAGCTGTGTAACAAATTACCACAAACTTGGATACTTTAAACAGTACCTATTTATTATCTTATAGCTCTGTAGATCAGAAGACCAAGTATGTTCAACTGGGTCCCTTTATATGGTCTTACCAGGTCAAAATTAAAGTATCAACCTGACTAGGAATTTGTATAGAGGCTCTGGAAAAGAGTCCACTTCCCTTGTCCAGGTTGTTGTTAGAATCCATTTCCTTGTGGTTGTAGGGCTGAAGTCCCAGTTTCCTTGCAGGTATAAACTAGAACTCACTTTCAGCTCCTAGCACCCCTTTTCATTCCCATATATTGCTTTATCCATCTTCAAGTCCAGTAAGCACTTACTCTTTGTGCTTTGAATTTCTGACTTATCTTTCTGCTGCCAGCTGAAGAAAATACATACTCTTCTTTTAAAGTGATTTAAAGTACATGTGATTAGATTAGGTCAGTTCATCTGTTA
The DNA here is from genome assembly GCA_006410675.1 of Oreotragus oreotragus. NCBI lineage: Eukaryota > Metazoa > Chordata > Mammalia > Artiodactyla > Bovidae > Oreotragus > Oreotragus oreotragus. The sequence goes on from SJYX01022706.1 coordinate 137,887, forward strand.
TTTGTAAAACATACAAGAACTTAACTGCTTAAAGATGGCTATGGAGAACAAGTATTCTTAGTCAAAGGGGTGAATTTCCCTAGGCTTCAAGAACTCACAAGAAAATATCTAAGTTTTGTTAAGAACTTTCTTAAAGTAAAGGATTTGTTTCCTTCTTAGTTCCTCCCAGTAATTTGTAAGATGTTGTTTATGAGCCTATTTGCTTTCTAGGCTTATGTAACAATAACAATCTTGGGATGTTCCTGAGTGGATCCAGTGAGACTGGGCGAATCAAAGTTGAAAGCCCCAGGCCTGTACTTGCTCTGTCTTCATGTCTAGTGATTTTTATTTAACACTGAATACTACAGATAATATGATATTTAGATTCTGTATTCTGCTATCTTCCACTTGAGAGTTTTGATCTTGTTTCACTGGATGGTTCAATTACTGCTTGATCATCTTGAATTTGTGTTATCTTAGCTTTTACTTTGATAATGTAAATGTGTGTTGGAGGACAGAAGGAATGAAAAGCACCCACCTAACTGAGCAAGCATCTTGAGACTGAAAAATGAGGCAGGCAGCTCTATATAACCAATGGATCAGTTTATTACTTATAGGGTAGATTGAGATTGGACAGAAAATGATCTGGACGTATCTATAGCTGCACTCTTCACTATGAAAGGGCTATTGGGACAATTCTATTAACCTAGCATATGGGAGTTGGTGCTTGGAAATAGGATGTGTACCACATGAATGAGGTAACTAATCTCGTGGGCACTGGGAATATATCACTGAAGACTTTATCATTGTTTGGGGGCTAAGAGAGCATAGAGGCCGCCTGATCTTAGTAACTATTAAACAATATACATTAAGACTTCCCTGGTGGTACAGTGGATAAGAATCCCCCTGCCAATGCAGGGACACGGGTTCAATCCCTGGTCTGGGAAGATTCCACGTGCCATAGAGCAACTAAGCCTATGCACCACGGCTACGGAGTCCTCACTCTAGAGCCTGTAGTCACAGCTACCGAGCCTGTGTGCTGAAACTACTGAAGCCCTGGTGCCTAGAGGCTGTGCTGCACAAGAGAAACCACCACAATGAGAAGCCCACTCACTGCAGCGGAGAGAAAACCCCTGCTCTCCACAACGAGAGCCTGTGCACAGCAACAAAGACCCTGCGCTACCAAAATAAGTAATTTAGGAAAAAATAATGTGTTTATGTATATGTATAGACATATACACACACATATATGTATATATACATGTATATGTATATATACAGACATATATATGCATACATATATGTATACATGTACATATATATGTGTGTGTATATATATATATACACACATACTACACAGTCCTTTATGACAGAGAAATGATTTACTAAACAGTATAGTCCTGGGAGGGTTAGCAAAAGGAAAGGAGAAACTATAAGGGCCCACAATGGTATCAGTTATGCTAAACAGATATACTCTGTGAAAAGTTTAAATTTTTTCTCAAGCCTATCCATCTTATTAGGACTCAATCTCTAGATGGCCTCCCCATGAAAATTGTTAGGATGTGGCTTTAAATTTTGCTACTGCCTGTTTAGAGTATGTTTTCCTTTACAATGTGGTCCTCACTTTCAAGGTAGAACATTTCTGGTATTTCCACTGAATGCGAGACTTGCTAATAAGGTGTTAACATTAGTTCTCTGCTCTGGCAGTACTAGAAATTCAGCATTGCTGGTACATTGGCACCATTCAACCTCTAACATTTTCTTCATTTCACTCTCAGTTTCATAGGAGCTGCTTTCCAGTAGTCCGTGGGATGTTCTCCTTGCTCATATATAATCTAAGCCTATAGACGCAAAGGAAATTTTTATATGGACTTCTGTGACACTTTGTGTACCGATCTCTTAACAAATATTCTTCCCTAAGGATTCTAGACATTTCATCTGCCCCATGCTAAGTTGCTAAGTTACTTCAGTCGTGTCTGACTCTATGCGATCCCATAGATGACAGCCCACCAGGCTCCCCCATCCCTGGGATTCTCCAGGCAAGAACACTGGAGCGGGTTGCCATTTCCTTCTCCAATGCATGAAAGTGAAAAGTGAAAGTGAAGTCGCTCAGTTGTGTCCAACCCTCAGCGACCCCATGGACTGCAGCCTTCCAGGCTCCTCCGTCCCCTGAGTTTAGTGAGCCTATTGTCTCTGCCCTGGTTGCAGCTGTGCTTCTAGTTAGATAAGAGTCCCCTGGCTGAGAATGATTGTGGGAATTTTCTTGTTTGTTTCCCTTCTGTCTTCCCTGGTGGCTCAGAGGTTAAAGCGTCTGCCCGCAATGCAGGAGACCTGGGTTCTATCCCTGGGTCGGGAAGATCCCCTGGAGAAGGAGATGGCAACCCACTCCAGTGTTCTTGCCTGGAGAATCCCATGGACGGAGGAGCCTGGTGGGCTACAGTCCCCGAGGTCACAGAGTCAGACACGACTGAGCGACTTCTCTTCACTTCTTCCCTTCTGTCAAGGACCAATGCTTGTGACCTATCCTGAAAACTTATTTTATATCTTTTTCCATTTCTCTGTGTGTTTACTAATAGAGAGCTAGTCCAGTACCAGCGACTCAGTCGTGGTTGGAAGCACAACTAAAACGGATGCATTCCTGAGCAAATAGTTTAATCCTTTGGGACTCCATCATTCTTCAGCATAAAATGAAAGGTCTTGCCTATAAACAGCCTTATTGTTTTAAATGCCTTATTGAAATGCAACAAAAAGAAATTTCAGGGTTTATTCAAATATGAGGATGTCAGTTTGATATTTTAGTGACTCTCTCCAAATGCTGTGATTTTAAAATTCTTGTGTGTGTGTATCTTTTAACACCCAATGTCATTTGGGAGTTACTCAGTTATAAAACCATATTTGCTTCAATATTAAAGAATATTGTTCTGTTACACATTAATTCAGCAAATATTTATTGACTACAACTATTTTCAAGAACTATGAGATTTGGGATGATATGTAGTTTTTACTAATAGCTTTTAATATTCCCTTCTTTAATATCATTTTGTGTATTATAAATAAATCTGCCTCCTATATTCTTGAATGCTCACTTTTATGTCTTTTTTAGAAATCCATTACTTAAAACATTATTTATTGTCCAGTAAAGATGTACCAGACACGGTTGCCTGCTGGGAATAGAAAGGATGACTGAGACTTAAAACCTACCTCTAAGGAGCTGTGTCTATTAAAAAAGACTTAGGCATATGAATAGTAAAAGTTAACTAATAAAACTGTGCCCCAAATATTTTGGGGATACAAATGAGAGTGATTAACTCTGCCAGAGACTTCTGATAAGAGTTCCCGAAAAGGGTCAACTTTAAGCTGGCAGCTGTGTGAGAAAACCCAATGAAGGCTTAAGGTTTTAATTCTGATCCTAGTACTTATTAGCTATGAGGTCATTGCATATTTTTCTCAGTTTCAGTTTGTATGTTTTTCTCAGTTTCACTTTTCCCCATTCTAAGTTCGGGATGATAACAGTGACTTTGTTGTTTTGTTGTAAGGATTAAAACTTTTTTCAAGTTCAGAAGTTTATGGATGTTTTTGTTTATATGCATAAAATGGTATTTATCACACTGTATAGTCCATGGGGTCGCAAAGAGTTGGACACAACTGAGCGACTTTTACTTCACTTTGCTAATTCAGGATTTACACTAGATTTTTGCAGGGTTCTAGGATAATAGTGGATATTTCTGTTCTTCTTAGACATAAGTATAGAAGTTTGTGATGAAATTTTTCAGAAACTTTGCATTTGTCTTATAGGAACATACACTATTTGAACTTTTTCAGAAAAACACATCCTCTTGTTATGAATTTGTCATTTTTTTCCCCTCCCAAGTCAAAGTTCCTGCCCCAAATTTCCTATTTCTAAATTTTGGTAACTACTTTTTTCTTTTTCTCTTTCATGTTTCATCATTATCTTTCTTCAAAGTCAGTTTCCAATTAAGGACTCTTTTAGAGGTGAATTCTTTTATTGTTTGCCTCGTTATAGAATCAACCTTATTAAGGAACAAATAAATATAATAAAAACTATCCATTTTAAGTGTATAGTTTCAAGTTTTGACAAATTCATATAGCTATCATCACAATCAAATTCGAGATTATTTCCACTGACTCCCAAAAGCAGAGTGTCTTGGATATTATCCAAAAGTTTCAATATTTATGTGAATTATCTGAACCTGTGTGTCGGTAAAACGTGACTCAGATTTTGGCAAGATGTGGTCATCTACGGTCTCAAGGACTTTCTTTGGCAATTCATGACAGAAATAGCACCAAGGTGGCTTTTCTTGTTCCAGTGCCTACAGAATTTGGAGTGGAGAAGCCAGAAGAGAGGTAAACAGAGGAATGTGCTGGGTGCCCACGCAAGCAGTGCACATTGTTATTACTCTTCCATACGTTTCCAGCGTGGAATCCGGAAGAGTCTGGAGGTTCTTTCTTTTCATGGTCATCCTAAAGAGACAGAGCTGTGTGCTCCTCTGTTATTTTCTCTCCAGGGCTTTCTGATTGGTTTGCTGCTCTTATGGTTGCTGGGTCTTCCAAAAACTAGTGCCTTTTCTGTGGATAATTTCGGTTTCAAAGATAGCCATGAAATCTAAAACTGCATTCCAAAGAGCTTTTCCCCCTTTGGCAGCAGTAACACTAAAATTCTGTACTATATTTGTATGCACTGTGTTGACTTACGCATATTTTTCATGTATCCATATGCATGCATGTGTGTATGTATATGTGTGTTTTTGTTAAGAACCAATCACTAGCTTTCATGTAGAGAGGAATGTTGCCAAATAAGTGTGCATATAAACTCCTATTTATTGAAAATGTAACTATTATGGCAACATAAAAAATCAATGTTTGTCCAATTATTTTCTGCAGGCATTATCTTGCATTGCAGCATAGTTTCTCATTAGATTAAATCAAACTGTTCTTAAATACCATTTTACCAGCTGTTACTGGATAAAAGGTGAACAGAACAGTTTGTAGTTGCAAATACGCAGCTCTCTGGCAAGTGTCTTTGCCAACATTGCTACCAGCTGCATATATTGTTTATAAAAAACAAATGCCCTTAGTGGTTTTTTAAAAATTTTATGGAAGTGTGGATTCTTTTCCCGGTATAATTTCATATGTTTCTTGCAGAAGAAATGCTGCCAAAGTCTGTAAAATAAGTCAAATTCAAATCACAATTGCAAGTATTTTAGGTTTTAATGTAGGGAAAAATGCAAGAATTAGATCACTAAAAAGTAGATGTATCAAAATAGAGTCAAATAAACTTCCCAAATCCCCCATATAGATTTTATATGGCAGGTTTAAAAAAAAAAAAGAGCCCCCGGCTTACCGGGGGCCCTGGGACAGAGGTCTAGGCAGAGCCCCCGGCTTACTAGCCAGCTCACCTGCTTTCTTCGCCAGTCTTCCTCCCATCCTGCTGGGGTGGCTGAGAGGAACCGCTCTCCCTCGGTTTAGAGGTGCTTTGGGATTTAGGGAGCCAAACAGGGGAAGCAGGATCCCTCGCAAGAAGAGTCCTCCTGATGACCTCCCACCTTTCTGGGCAGACGGAGGCTGGACTGTAATTCAGAGGCGTCAGGATGGCTCCGTGGACTTTAACCAGCCCTGGGAAGCCTACAAAGATGGCTTCGGAGACCCCCAAGGTAGGTGTTTCCTGCAGGCCAGAGGCACAGCGGGGAGGAGGGGGCTACAGGTCTGCGGGTCCCCTTCATGGACTGGTCTCTCCCATGGCAGGTGAGTTCTGGCTGGGCCTGGAGAAGGTGCATCGCATCCTTGGGGACCGTGGCAGCCGCCTGGCTGTGCAGCTGCAGGACTGGGAGGGCAATGCCGAGTCCTTGCAGTTCCCCATCCACCTGGGGGGTGAAGACACCGCCTACAGCCTGCAGCTCACGCCACCGGTGGCCAGCAAGCTGGGCGCCACCACCTTCTCGCCCAGTGGCCTTTCCCTGCCCTTCTCCACTTGGGACCAGGACCATGACCTCCGCAGAGACAAGAACTGTGCCAGGAGCCTCTCTGGTGAGCAAGCCCAGTGCCTCCCCATCTTGCCCTTCTCCACACAGCTTTTCTGCATCCCTGCCCCTCCTTCAACCCCATCTGTTTCCATGCCACTGTTCTTTTTTTTTTGGCTGCGCCGGGTCTTAGATGAGGCATGTGGGATCTAGTTCCCTGACCAGAAATCAAACCCGTGCCCCCTGCATTGGGAGCACAGAGTCTTAACCACTGGACCACCAGGGAAGTCCTTATTTCTGTGCCCCTCTTCTCCTTACTTGCTGTGGACCCTTAGGCAACTGACAACGCCCCCCCTTCATTTTCCCCATCTTTAAAGTGGGTATAGAGACTTCCCTGGTGGTCCAGTGGTTGGGGATCTGAGCTTCCACTGTAGGGGACATGGGTTCAGTCCTAGGTCAGGGAACTAGGATCCTGCATGTTAAGGCCAGAAAAACAGAAGGGGTATAACCACCCTGCCCACACCACATGATTGCTGTGAAAATATTAATACAATGAGATGACTTTGCCACAGGCTAGCCACCAAGACAAATTGAAGGCAGGGCCCATGACCTCTGAAATGAAACAGATGAAACTGCCTTGTGCTGGGTCGAAGAAAGATGCTTGTTTGTCGTTTAGTCACTGAGTCTTGTCCAGCTCTTTGTGACCCTGAGGACTGTAGCCTGCCAGGCTCCTCTGTCCCTGGGATTTCCCAGGCAGGAACACTGCAGTGGGTTGCCATTTCCTTCTTGGGAAGAAGGATGGAATAGTGATTAATTCCACGTGGTTCAATGTGACACAAACTAGTGGCTTTAATAAATGTTCACCATGTGGCAAGTGTGGAGAAGTAACTCGCCAGGGTCACAGATGTAAAAGCACTTACCAGGATGGCGGGGGGAGGCGCCCTGAGCCCCTGAGGTGCCTTTGTCACAAGCTGGGGTTCCTCAGAGCACAGTCTGACAACCACTGCCAAAGTACTCTCATCTAAAGCGGGTGACAGCCAACACCCAGCCCCCTCCCTGCCTCGGCCCCACTGGAGACCCAGGGACCCGCGGGCTTGACCGTGTCCCCTTTTCCTTGACCTCGGCAGGTGGCTGGTGGTTCGGCACCTGCAGTCACTCCAACCTGAACGGCCAGTATTTCCACTCCATTCCACGGCAGCGGCAGCAGCGTAAGAGGGGCATCTTCTGGAAGACCTGGAGGGGCCGCTACTACCCACTGCAGGCCACCACCATCCTGGTACAGCCCACAGCGGCCCAAGCGGCCTCCTAGCCTCCTCTCTGGGGCCTGGTCTCAGGCCCCCAGAGGATAGTGACTCTTGTCTACATGTGGCCACTCCCTGCCTGGGCAGGGGCTCCAGGCAAGGGCTGTCTGGAGCCTCGAGGACAGAGAAGATGCCCATGGCTGGAGAGGTCCCCTTGATGAGTAGGGGAGGCTGCAGGAAATGCCCTCTGAGGAGAATGGGCCTGTAGGGCTGCAGGGCACAGACCCCGAAAACGTGGGACAGAGGGGCATTGAAGCCCGCTCTCACCCGCCCAAGGAGCAGGGGATGCAGAGGGGACCCCGCGAGGATGGGGCAGCCAGGCCGGCCCTCGATGGCCAGTGGATCCAGTCACATTGACTGGCTGGAGGACCAGGGCTTCCCGTAGGCCTGGGCACCCTCACCGTATTGTGGTGCCTGGGTGCTGTGAGTCAGCTGGCACCAACGGCGTCTGGGTGGAGCCCACAGAATTCTTGGAATAAAAGCAACTTCAAAACATTTCGTTCTTTTATGTCCTTTGGTTTGTTTTTCAAAGTGGACAGTTTTCAGAGTCTGCATAAACAGGCTCACAGGGTGGAGGGTGAACACTCAGGGCTCTTGAGGACAATGCTAGTTATCCCCACCATCTCCAACATCTGCTTTCAACTTCCTTCACTTATGGTTTCATCACGGAGATCTCATGTTCATTTTCAGAGGTACAAAGCAAAACCCTCATTTGGTCCTTCTGGAAGCAGGTAATAGAGAAAGGTAGATGCTCTTCCTGATCATAATTATGTACATGAATCTTGATAACCTTTTAGTGTCTGGCCACATGAGAGAAATAGGGATGTGAGCTGTATATTTAATGTTATTATTTTTTTTTAGTGGTCACATTTAAAAAAAGCAAAACAAAGAAAAAGGAAATAAAAACAGCTAAAGTTTAAAAAGAAACAAAGTAGGGGGCTCCCCTGGTGGTCCAGTGGTTAAGACTCTGAGCTTCCACTGCAGGGGGTACAGGTTTGATCCATGGTCTGGGAATAAGATCCTACATGCCTTGTGGCATGGGCAAAAAAAAAAAAAAATATATATATATATATATATATATAAAAGAAAGAAAGTAAAAAAATTAATTTAGGAGTGTACTTGATTGAACCCGATATATCCAAAATATAGCAGTTTAAACGTGGTCAATATAAAAGTTACTGAAATACTTGACGTGGCTTCTTGTATTGAGTCTTCTGAATCTGGTATAGATTTCAAATTTACAGCACATTTACATTTGGATCGACCATATTTAAGGGCTCAGCAGCCACAGTGGCCAAAGGCCACCATCTTGCACAGCCCAGCTCTACTGTGTTACTTTTTTTTTTTTTTTTTTTCCTTGCCTTGCAACTTGCAGGATCTTAGTTCTCCTACCTGGGATTGAACCCAGGACCTCGGCAGTGAGAGCTCAGAGTTCTAACCACTGAACTGCCAGGGAATTCCCTCTACTCTGTTATGTTAACGCAGAGTTTTCTGTAAACTCTTCCCACTTTTGGCTATGTCTGCAAAAGTTTTCCTTTAAATTAGCTTTAAAATATATACATATAGGGGGCTAAGGAGGGGTGAATAAAAAGAAAAAATATTTATGTGTGTGTGTGTATGTAGTACATGTATATATATGTATATATATGGGCTTCACAGGTGGCACTGGGGGTAAAGAACACGCCTGCCAGTCCAGGAGACATGAGACACAGGTTCTTCGATCCCTGGGTCGGGAAGATCCCCTGGAGGAGAGCATGGCAACCCACTCCAGTATTCTTGCCTGGAGAAACCCCATGGACAGAGGAGCCTGGCAGGCTACAGTCCATGCAGTCACAAAAGAGGCAGACATGACTGAAGTGACTTAGCGCATGGGCGCGTGCGCACACACACACACACACATAAATTCAACTAATATTTCTTAAGCACCTACTAAAGGCCAAGCCCTGTCCCAAGTGTTTGGGACACTCCAGTCAACAGAAAGATCCCTGCCTGGGGACTGGCAGTCCAGTGGCTAAGACTCCACGTTCCCAATGTAGGGGACACAGGTTCCACCCTGGTCAGGGAGCTAGATCTCACATGTTGCAACAAAAGACCCCACGTGCCACAGCAAAGATCAGAGATCCTCATTGCCGCAACTATGACCTGGCTCGGCCAAATGAATTAAAATAAATTTGTAAAAGATTTGTCTCAGCACCATGCATGTATTCCTATTACAGATAAGGGTCCAAATAGAGACACTGTTACAATTGATGGTCCAAATGGAGACACTGTCAAGAGTGAAAGAGGGGTGTGTTGTTAATAATTAAGCCAGATGACACACTCCCAGGCAAACAGGGACTTGTTGATCCAGTTTTTAAAAAAGTAGAGGCATATCTCTACAGCATGTGGAAAACCCATATCACTTGCTATAAACAGGTTAGAAAAACTAAACTCGGTGAAAAAACAATGCCGATGCTTTCACATTCCAGTCAGAGGGACTTCCCTGAGTGTCCAGCGGTTAGGAGTCTGTGCTTTCACTGCTGAGGGTGTGGATTAAATTTCTGGTTTCGGGGAACTAAGATCCCGCAAGCTTCCTGGATTGGCCAAAATTAAATAAATAGACTCTGAGCTCTCAGTGTTCTGGGCTCGGGTTCAATCCCTGCTCCGGGAACTAGATCCCACATGCCACTACTAAAGATGGCACAATGAAGACTGAAGATCACTCCTGCTGCAACTAAGTCCTGGCACAACCAAATAAATAAAAATAAATATTTTAAATTTCTGAAAAATGTCTCTCTATATAATTGAATATATATTATATATACATATATGAATCACTCTACTATACACCTGAAATTAACAAAACATTGTAAATCAACTATACTTCAATAAAGAATTAACTTAAAGAACTGAAAAAAAAAAAAGGTACAACTTTCTCAGTATGTGTGTGCACGTGTTAAGCTGCTTCAGTTTGTGTCTGACTTTCTGCGACCCCATGGACTATAGCCCACTAGGCTCTTCTGTCCATGGGATCCATGCACCAGGCAAGAGACTGGAGTGGGTTGCCATTTCGACCTCCAGGGTATCTTCCCAACCTGTGAACCAAACCGGGGATCAAGCCTACGTCTCTTGCATCTCCTGCATGGGCAGGCAGGTTCCTTACCACTAGTGCCACTAGTGTGTATATGGGAAGCCCCATATACACACTGCTGCTGCCGCCACTGCTGCTAAATCACTTCAGTGTCCGACTCTGTGCGACCCCATAGACGGCAGCCCACCAGACTCCTCTGTCCCTGGGATTCTCCAGGCAAGAACACTGGAGTGGGTTGCCATTTCCTGCTCCAATATACACAGGAGTACGTCAAGGCTGTATATTGTCATCCTGCTTATTTAACTTATATGCAGAGTACCTCATGAGAAACGCTGGGCCGGAAGAAGCACAAGCTAGAATCAAGATTGCCGGGAGAAATATCAATAACCTCAGATATGCAGATGACACCACCCTGATGGCAGAAAGTGAAGAGGAGCTAAAAAGCCTCTTGATGAAAGTGAAAGAGGAGAGTGAAAAAGTTGGCTTAGAGTTCAACATTCAGAAAACTAAGATCATGGCATCTGGTCCCATCACTTCATGGGAAATAGATGGGGAAACAGTGTCAGACTTTATTTTTTTGGACTCCAAAATCACTGCAGATGGTGATTGCAGCCATGAAATTAAAAGACGCTTACTCTTTGGAAGGAAAGTTATGACCAACCTAGATAGCATATTCAAAAGCAGAGACATTACTTTGCCAACAAAGGTCCGTCTAGTCAAAGCTATGGTTTTCCCAGTGGTCGTGTATGGATGTGAGAGCTGGACTGTGAAGAAAGCTGAGTGCCGAAGAATTGATGCTTTTGAACTGTGGTGTTGGAGAAGACTCTTGAGAGTCCGTTGGACTGCAAGGAGATCCAACCAGTCCATTCTAAAGGAGATCAGTCCTGGGTGTTCTTTGGAAGGAATGATGCTGAAGCTGAAACTCCAACACTTTGGCCACCTCATGTGAAGAGTTGAATCATTGGAAAAGACTCTGATGCTGGGAAGGATTGGGGGCAGGAGGAGAAGGGGAGGACAGAGGGCTGGATGGCATCACCAACTCGATGGACGTGAGTTTGAATGAACTCCAGGAGTTGGTGATGGACAGGGAGGCCTGGCGTGCTGCAATTCATGGGGTTGCAAAAGTCGGACACGACTGAGCGACTGAACTGAACTAAAAATCAACAAGGGTCTATTGTACACTACAGGAACTATATTCAATATTTTGCAATAGCCTATAATGGAAAATAATCTGAGATATATATTTATATGAATCACTTTGCTATATACCTGAAAGTAACAGAACATTGTAAATCAAGTGAAAGTGAAAGTGTTAGTCGGTTCAATCATGTCTGATTCTGCAAAACCATGAACTGTATAGCCCATCAGTCGCCTCTGTCCATGGGGATTTCCCAGGCAAGAATACTGGAGTGGATTGCCATTTCCTTCTCCAGGGGATCTTCTCGACCCAGGGATCAAACCCAGGTCTCTGGCACTGCAGATGGATTCTTTACCATCTGAGCCACAAGGGAATCCCATTGTAAATCAACTATACTTCAATTTGAAAAGAAAGGAAGAAAGACTGTGCAAAGAACAGACTGTGTGAGGTGAGCACAGAGCAGGGAATTTTGGGAGCAGGAAATTACACAAGTCCAGGGCGTGATCACAGGGCTGGGACAGGGGCAGCAGCAGAGGAGAGGGTGCCAGGTGGTCAGAAATTTAGGAGGGAGGAGGGGCAGAGTAAAGCAATTGAGGGAGGTGATGGGAGAGAGGGGCAGGGGAATAAAGGATGAGAAAAAGAGAGGAGTCCACAACCTCTGGCTTTGATGATGGGAGTGAGGGGATGGAGTCACAGGAGGAGGAGAGAATATGGGAAAAGAGGTCAAATTTGTGTTTGGGATGCCTGGTGAGCATCCAAAGGATGAGGTCCAGGAGGCAATTATAATAATTACTATAATTAGCACATGAGTTCTATGCTTACACTGGTGCCTGCATGCTCAGTTGTGTCTGACTTGTTGCAACCCCATGGACTGTAGCCTGCCCACCAGGCTCCTCTGTCTATAGAATTTTCCAGGCAAGAATACTGGATCGGGTTGCCATTTCCTCCTCCAGGGATCTTCCTGACCCAGGGATCAAACCCGAGTCTCCTGCATCTCCTACATTGTAGACAAATTCTTCACCACTGTGCCACCTGGGAAGCCCCTATACTTACACTATCATTAATCAGCCATTTATTGTGCACTAGCTGTGACAAAGCAGTGATGGCCACAGACACAGTCCCTGCCCTCACAGGACTGATGCTCTGTTGGTGGGGGACAGAAACTAAATATGTTAATAGATTTGTAAAAATTAAAAACAGGAAACCTCAACTAAAATTGGCATCAGAGGGACTTCCCTGGTGATCCAGTGGTTAAGACCCCACACTCCCAAGGCAGGGGGCCCAGGTTCAATCCCTGGTCAGGAAAACTAGATTCCACATGCTGCAACGAAGAGCCCCCATGACTCAACTAAAAGATCTTTCATGTGGCAACTAAGACCCAGCACAGGCAAATTAAAAAAAAAAAAAGGAGTTAAAAAGGCTTGCAGAGGGAGCTCTTATGACCTGCCACTCTTCAATTACCCCAAACAGGAAGACATCAGTTACAGACCCCAACCAGAAGAGGCACCTTACGCTCCCAAGAAGAAACTGCTACGACTTTACTAAAGTGGGAGAAAAGAAGACTTTCTTCCTGCCCAGCCAATGGAAACACAACTCAGCCAATCAAAATCTGGCCTCACCTGAAGGCTTTCATTTTTCTGTTGTGCATGACTTCTTTGTTCCACCTTATTTTCTATAAAAGTCTTCCATTTTGTACAATCCTAGAGGAAAACAACCCTCAATATTCACTGGAAGGACTGATGTTGAAGCTGAAGCTCCAATACTTTGGCCACCTGATTTGAAGAGTCAGCTCACTGAAAAACACACTGATGCAGGGAAAGATTGCAGGCAGGAGGAGAAGGGGGCAACAGAGGATGAGATAGTTGGATGGCATCACTGACTCAATGGACATGATTTTGAGCAAACTATGGGAGATTGTGAAGGACAGGGAAGCCTGGGGTGCTGCAGCCCACGGGATCGCAAAGAGCTGGACACAACTGAATTACTGAACACCACCACCACCTGGGAATTATCTCTGTTTGATAGATGAGATGCTGCTTGACTCATGAATCTTTTAATAAGGGCAATAAGATCTTCACATTTACTCAGTTGAATTTTGTTTATTAACAGAATTGAGAGGGAAACACATACTTTAATGTCAAGGGAAGATAAATAAATCCTCCTTATGGGGGAGGAGATGTGGAATAAAGAAGGATAAAGAGACAGAGAAGGGGAGAGTGTCTGACATCCCCGATGTTGTTGTTTAGTCGCTCAGTCGTGTCCGACTCTTTGCAACCCTATGGACTGTAGCCCACCAGGCTCCTCTGTTCATGGGATTCTTCAGGCAAGAATACTATAGTGGGTTGCCATTTCCTTCTCCAGACTCAAACCCGCTTGGCAGAGGGATTCTGACATCCAGTAAGGATTTATAAATATTTGTTAAACAAAGACCCAATGACTGACGGTGGGTGGTAGATTAAGTATCTGTTTAGGTAAATGATCTAATTATACTCCAAGATTCCCTAAGGTTTCTTCCCTGTTATACAGAGTGGGGAAACTGAAGCCACTGTAGGGATGGAAACTGCAAACCAGAAAGAAGGGAACCTCTTGGACAGCAAGGAGGTCCAACCAGTCCATTCTGAAGGAGATCAACCCTGGGATTTCTTTGGAAGGATGCTAAAGCTGAAACTCCAGCACTTTGGGCACCTCATGGGAAGAGTTGACTCATTGGAAAAGACTCTGATGCTGGGAGGGATTGGGGGCAAGAGAAGGGGACGACCGAGGATGAGATGGCTGGATGGCATCACTGACTCGATGGACGTGAGTCTGAGTGAACTCCGGGAGTTGGTAATGAACAGGGAGGCCTGGCGTGCTGCGATTCATGGGGTCGCAAAGAGTCGGACACGACTGAGCGACTGAACTGAACCGAACTGAACTGAAGAAGAANGAAATTTCAGGGTTTATTCAAATATGAGGATGTCAGTTTGATATTTTAGTGACTCTCTCCAAATGCTGTGATTTTCAAATTCTTGTGTGTGTGTATCTTTTAACACCCAATGTCATTTGGGAGTTACTCAGTTATAAAACCATATTTGCTTCAATATTAAAGAATATTGTTCTGTTACACATTAATTCAGCAAATATTTATTGACTACAACTATTTTCAAGAACTATGAGATTTGGGATGATATGTAGTTTTTACTAATAGCTTTTAATATTCCCTTCTTTAATATCATTTTGTGTATTATAAATAAATCTGCCTCCTATATTCTTGAATGCTCACTTTTATGTCTTTTTTAGAAATCCATTACTTAAAACATTATTTATTGTCCAGTAAAGATGTACCAGACACGGTTGCCTGCTGGGAATAGAAAGGATGACTGAGACTTAAAACCTACCTCTAAGGAGCTGTGTCTATTAAAAAAGACTTAGGCATATGAATAGTAAAAGTTAACTAATAAAACTGTGCCCCAAATATTTTGGGGATACAAATGAGAGTGATTAACTCTGCCAGAGACTTCTGATAAGAGTTTCCGAAAAGGGTCAACTTTAAGCTGGCAGCTGTGTGAGAAAACCCAATGAAGGCTTAAGGTTTTAATTCTGATCCTAGTACTTATTAGCTATGAGGTCATTGCATATTTTTCTCAGTTTCAGTTTGTATGTTTTTCTCAGTTTCACTTTTCCCCATTCTAAGTTCGGGATGATAACAGTGACTTTGTTGTTTTGTTGTAAGGATTAAAACTTTTTTCAAGTTCAGAAGTTTATGGATGTTTTTGTTTATATGCATAAAATGGTATTTATCACACTGTATAGTCCATGGGGTCGCAAAGAGTTGGACACAACTGAGCGACTTTTACTTCACTTTGCTAATTCAGGATTTACACTAGATTTTTGCAGGGTTCTAGGATAATAGTGGATATTTCTGTTCTTCTTAGACATAAGTATAGAAGTTTGTGATGAAATTTTTCAGAAACTTTGCATTTGTCTTATAGGAACATACACTATTTGAACTTTTTCAGAAAAACACATCCTCTTGTTATGAATTTGTCATTTTTTTCCCCTCCCAAGTCAAAGTTCCTGCCCCAAATTTCCTATTTCTAAATTTTGGTAACTACTTTTTTCTTTTTCTCTTTCATGTTTCATCATTATCTTTCTTCAAAGTCAGTTTCCAATTAAGGACTCTTTTAGAGGTGAATTCTTTTATTGTTTGCCTCGTTATAGAATCAACCTTATTAAGGAACAAATAAATATAATAAAAACTATCCATTTTAAGTGTATAGTTTCAAGTTTTGACAAATTCATATAGCTATCATCACAATCAAATTCGAGATTATTTCCACTGACTCCCAAAAGCAGAGTGTCTTGGATATTATCCAAAAGTTTCAATATTTATGTGAATTATCTGAACCTGTGTGTCGGTAAAACGTGACTCAGATTTTGGCAAGATGTGGTCATCTACGGTCTCAAGGACTTTCTTTGGCAATTCATGACAGAAATAGCACCAAGGTGGCTTTTCTTGTTCCAGTGCCTACAGAATTTGGAGTGGAGAAGCCAGAAGAGAGGTAAACAGAGGAATGTGCTGGGTGCCCACGCAAGCAGTGCACATTGTTATTACTCTTCCATACGTTTCCAGCGTGGAATCCGGAAGAGTCTGGAGGTTCTTTCTTTTCATGGTCATCCTAAAGAGACAGAGCTGTGTGCTCCTCTGTTATTTTCTCTCCAGGGCTTTCTGATTGGTTTGCTGCTCTTATGGTTGCTGGGTCTTCCAAAAACTAGTGCCTTTTCTGTGGATAATTTTGGTTTCAAAGATAGCCATGAAATCTAAAACTGCATTCCAAAGAGCTTTTCCCCCTTTGGCAGCAGTAACACTAAAATTCTGTACTATATTTGTATGCACTGTGTTGACTTACGCATATTTTTCATGTATCCATATGCATGCATGTGTGTATGTATATGTGTGTTTTTGTTAAGAACCAATCACTAGCTTTCATGTAGAGAGGAATGTTGCCAAATAAGTGTGCATATAAACTCCTATTTATTGAAAATGTAACTATTATGGCAACATAAAAAATCAATGTTTGTCCAATTATTTTCTGCAGGCATTATCTTGCATTGCAGCATAGTTTCTCATTAGATTAAATCAAACTGTTCTTAAATACCATTTTACCAGCTGTTACTGGATAAAAGGTGAACAGAACAGTTTGTAGTTGCAAATACGCAGCTCTCTGGCAAGTGTCTTTGCCAACATTGCTACCAGCTGCATATATTGTTTATAAAAAACAAATGCCCTTAGTGGTTTTTTAAAAATTTTATGGAAGTGTGGATTCTTTTCCCGGTATAATTTCATATGTTTCTTGCAGAAGAAATGCTGCCAAAGTCTGTAAAATAAGTCAAATTCAAATCACAATTGCAAGTATTTTAGGTTTTAATGTAGGGAAAAATGCAAGAATTAGATCACTAAAAAGTAGATGTATCAAAATAGAGTCAAATAAACTTCCCAAATCCCCCATATAGATTTTATATGGCAGGTTTAAAAAAAAAAAACAAAAACACATTTCCAGTAGTCTAAACTGGGATCATGGCATCCGGTCCCATCACTTCATGGGAAATAGATGGGGAAACAGTGGAAACAGTGTCAGACTTTATTTTTTTTTGGG
>SJYX01022706.1:155633-187518 GCA_006410675.1 Oreotragus oreotragus
GCAGGAGGAGAAGGGGACGACCGAGGATGAGATGGCTGGATGGCATCACTGACTCGATGGACGTGAGTCTGAGTGAACTCCGGGAGATGGTGATGAACAGGGAGGCCTGGCGTGCTGCGATTCATGGGGTCGCAAAGAGTCGGACACGACTGAGCGACTGAACTGAACTGAAACTGGGATCTAATCAAAGAGCTAATAGCCAAAGCTTCTTAAACACTGTCCCAATATGATATTAAAGAACATACTTCCCAATTTTTGGCCTTATTTCCAAATTTTAAATAATTTTTCTGAATAGAGTCAAAAAAATTTCCCCTTAACATAAGAAACTGAGAGACTTAGATGCTTGAGTCTGACCAAGATTATGCAGCTTATTAGTAGGCAGGACCATCCAATCACATAAAGTCCAAAGATACTATTTGTTATTCAGATGATGCTTTGTTACTAGAGATATAGATTGTAATATCTGATCTAATTTCAGTTCACCTTTGACTATATCCTTGTTGTTATTCAGTCATTAAGTCATGTCATACTCTTTGCAACCCCATGGACAGTAGCGTATCTGATTTCCCTGTCCTTCACCATCTCCTGGAAGTTTGCTCAGACTTATGTTCATTGAGTCAGTGGTGCCATCCATCTCATCCTTTGTCATCCCCTTCTCCTCCTGCCTTCATTTTTCCTAGCATCAGGGTCTTTTCTGATGAGTTGCCTTTTCTCATAAGGTGCCAAAGTCCTGAAGCTTCAGCTTCAGCATCAGTCATTCCAATGAATATTCAAGGTTGATTTCCTTTAGAACTGACTGATTTGATCTTGCTGTCCAAGTGATGCCCAACAGTCTTCTCTGGCATCGCAGTTCAAAAGCATCAATTCTTTGGCATTCAGCCTTCTTTATGGTCCAACTCTCACATGCATACATGACTACTGGAAAAACCATAACTTTGACTATGCAGACCATATGAACCACCAGAAAAGCCCAGCTACCAGGGAGGCCAGACTATATGCTGCTGAACAACAAGGTTTTTATAAGTTATAAATGCACGAGGATAATACAGAGCTTTAGCATTCTAAACTACAACAGCAATGACATTTTAATGTTGATTTCTATGACGGCTTTACAAAAAAGTGTTAAAGATTCCAAGCAATCAATATCCTCCTAAGTATATAATTACCTATACGATGATGTAAAAGAGTAATTATTTCCTCATTTTATCATTAGCCTCCTTATGATTTTTTCTTATCCTCTTCTAACATCTTCACTTCTCTATGAACAAGCACGTGTGTGTGTGTGTGTGTGTACACATAACAATGCTTATGTGCGTGCATGCTCAGTCATTCCTTCGTGTCTGACTTTGTGATCCTGTCTGCTGTAGTCTGCCATGCTCTTCCATCTATGGGATTCTCCAGGCAAGAGTACTGAAGTGGGTTGCCATTTCCTTCTCCAGGGGCTCTTCCTGACCCAGGGATTGAACCCACATCTCCTGCATCGCCTACATCAGCAAGCAGATTCTTTACCACTGAGTCATCTGGGAAGCCTATAGTGTTNTGATCCTGTCTGCTGTAGTCTGCCATGCTCTTCCATCTATGGGATTCTCCAGGCAAGAGTACTGAAGTGGGTTGCCATTTCCTTCTCCAGGGGCTCTTCCTGACCCAGGGATTGAACCCACATCTCCTGCATCGCCTACATCAGCAAGCAGATTCTTTACCACTGAGTCATCTGGGAAGCCTATAATGTTTATATATGTTACATATTAAGTGTATGTATAAGTATTATCTATCTATCTATCTATAGACATACATACATACATTGATATATAATATTGTGTTGAGAAATAGAAGAAAGTGTTTGCCTAGGTAGAAGTTAGTTTATATTACCCTTCCCCACATGCTTTATTCTCAGCTCAGTACTTAGATATCTTTTCAACAAACTGAAATCAATGCTCCTTCTGTGCTTCACCATGAAATTTGCTGCACACCTGAACCCTGAATTAAACCATTCTGATTATTAGGACTAGGATTTTTGAAGAAAACAGAAACAAGGGAATAACAAAAATTTCTCCCAACGTGATTGTACATAAATAGTCAGTTGGAACCAAGTAATGGTTTCCCTGGAAATGGGCCTCAAAGCCCTCCTTTGCCAGAGTCATCAGCACTGCTCATTATCTTATGACAGTATACTTCATGCACTTATCTGTCAGACTATTGTGGGCAATTCCATTTGAGATGCCTGGTAAATGTTGAAAGTGACCAGAAACTCTTCTAGAGAAATAATTTATTAAAATTCAATTCTTTTTAACAATTAAAA
Organism: Oreotragus oreotragus; assembly: GCA_006410675.1. Taxonomy (NCBI): domain Eukaryota; kingdom Metazoa; phylum Chordata; class Mammalia; order Artiodactyla; family Bovidae; genus Oreotragus; species Oreotragus oreotragus. The sequence continues at coordinate 157,933 of SJYX01022706.1, forward strand.
AAAAAAACACAACTCAACAAACCATTAGGGAAATGAAAATCAGTACCACAATGAGACACTTCATACACATTAGGGTGACAATTTTATTGGGTATATACCCAAAATAATTGAAAGCAATGATTTAGACAAATATTTGTTCACCCATATTTTTTATTAGTTCCAATAGCTAAAATGTTATTGCAAAGCTAAAAGAAACCCATGTTTCCATTTGCACATGAGTAAATAAATGAAATGTGGTAAATATGCATAGGTATTCACACACACACACACACACACACACACATATAATTTAACATTACTTGGCCTTAAGAAAGAAAGACATTTTTACACATAGTACAACATGGATGAATTTTGTAATCATGCTAAATGAGGGCTTCCCAGGTGGTGCTAATGATAAGCAATTCACCTGCCAGTGCTGGAGACAGAAAAGACATGGATTCCATCCCTGGGTCGCTAAGATCTCCTGGAGAAGAAAATGACAACCCCACTCCACTGTTCTTTCTGGGAGAATCCCGTGGACAGAGGTGCCTGGCGGGCTCCAGTCCACGGGCTTGCAAAGAGCTGGACTTGACTGAGTGCCTGAGCACGTACTATGCAGAATAAGGTCATCACAAAGGACCAGTATTGTATCATTCCACATATATTAGGTACCAGAGAAGTCAAATTCATAGGGACAGAAAGGAGAATGGTGATTACCAAGGGCTGAGAGGAGGGAGGAATGGGGAGTTATTGTTTAACGAGTACAGAGATGCAATTTGGGAAGATGAAATTATTCTGTAGGTGGATAATGATGATATTGTATGACGTTGTGAATGTACTTAGTGCCACAGATCTGTACACATAAGAACAGTGTTTTATGTTGTTAGTGTGTGTGTGTATATATATATATATATATATAACCACAATAAACAAGATGAAAGTAGCTGTTGGCAAAGAAGAGAGTAGAATAAAAGAGGAAATTGGAGACAAGGACTATAAAGTGATAAGCTGTCTAGACTTGGGAGTAAATTTTAGACAGAGGGTGAAAAATGCAGCAAAGAGAAATTTGGGGGATAGCGTTTACTGCTCAAGTAGAAAATGTTCAGAATAATAAAAAAATTGAGCAGAGATAGTTTTTCAAAATCTTTTGCTTTGTGCTATAAATTCATTTTCTTCTATTAATAGTCCTAAAGATAAGTCAGTAATGAACTACATTGTGTGTAATTTATTTTGGCTGATGGATTCCTTTTTTTTTTTTTTAAGAAAATCCACACGGATTTTCTCACAAACCCCAGGTATGTTGGAGTTACACACTTGTTTGTTCAACACTTATTAAAAACCTACTATATCTTCTCTTAAGATCACTTCCGATATCAGAGAAAAGGAATTTAAGACATATTGAATAATGTTTACTCTTGTCTTCTGAAAGAACATGAAGGAGACTTGTATATATCCTCCTTTGACCTTATCCTAATTTTCCCCCAAAATATTTGTGAAACATTAGATATTTCCATATTTGATCTGCTCACTTAGGGAAACAAATTGGAACATTGAAAATCAAAGAATGACCTCTTTTGCTGGAGAAATGCTAAATGCTCTATTTTTAAAACAACAAACGAGCAGAGAAATGAAAGGGGGCAGAATAAACATTTCATTTGACAATCTGTCACATACAAAATCGAACAGCGAGCCTGTGATGAACGGACCACTACCACAGATGAACCCTCTACATATGGAAGGAACAATAATTTCTCCTAGAATGCTCTTGCTTTTATTCTTCCACAATTCTCTGTAAACTTCCAAACACAGAGCATACAAGTGTCAGCAGAGGGGAAAATGAAGACATGGCAAATTCAGAGCAAATGTGTAAATTTAATTTACCACTGAAGAATATGAGAAATGTGTAGAGAGAGCTTGAAATTATGTTTTCATCCCTTTAAGATAACAAGAGTTTTCAGTCTTCTGTTGAAATAAGTTCAATAGAAGAAGCTTCTTTTTTCCAAAACAGTTTAAAGTTAAAATTCAATTGGAATATCAAATTAGGTTTCTTTTCAGAGAAACTCCCCATTTCATCTATTTTTTTTAAGGATTTTTTTTTTTCAAGAAGAAAGAAATTTCTGATGAAAATCCTACACAGAATTATTGGGTTGTTGCTATCAAAAATAGCATGATCTCTTTAGCCTATCTGAACTTGTTCCACCCAGCAAAACATTTCTTTGCCTTTGGACAGCTCCCATTCCCATTTTATGACTCTCAACCTTTTCAGGACCACTGCTTAATAACTTTCCAGTCTCCTCTTTCTCCTGTAAAAGAACTCCTCAGCAATAAGCCTTAAGTAAACTTATCAGGAGAAGGCAATGGCACCCCACTCCAGTACTTTTGCCTGGAAAAACCCATGGACGGAGGAGCCTGGAAGGCTGCAGTCCATGGGGTTGCTGAGAGTCAGGCATGACTGAACAACTTCACTTTCACTTTCCACTTTCCTGCATTGGAGAAGGAAATGGCAATCCACTCCAGTGTTTTTGCCTGGTGGGCTGCCCTCTATGGGGTCGCACGACTGAAGTGACAGCAGCAGCAGCAAACTTATCAGGAGTCCACTATTTTTCATTTTACCTTATTACATATATCTGGAAACATCCTATTCTCTTTACAAATTAAAGGCAGTTTTTCATTTATAAACTGGGGTAATATAGGATGTATATGAATTGATTAGTGTTATTAATAACAGGTGTATTAGTTAGGGTTTTCCAGAGAAACAGAATCAGTAGGAGAGAGAGAGGGGGGAAGAGAGAGGAGATAGAGAGGGAGAGGTTTTATTTTGGGACCTGTTGGCTTATACATTTATGGAAGCTGGGAAGTCCCGTGATCTGATGTCTGCAAGCTCTTGAAAAGTCAGAAAAGCCAGCGGTGTCATTTAGTCTAAGTTCAAAAGTGTTAGGATCCAGGACTGATATTGTCAGTCCTAGTCTGAATACAAAAGTCCAAGAATCAGGAGTTTTGATATCTGAGGGAAGGAGAAGATGGATGTCTCAATTCAAGCAGAGAAAGAGAGAGAAAGAGAGAATTCTCCCTTTGTTAGCCTTTTTGTTCTGTTCAAGTCCTCAGTGGATGGGATATTAGTGGGGAGGATGGTTTCCTATACTGATTCAAAAGTTAATCTTCTCCAGGAACATCCTCATAGACACACACCCCAAAAGTGTTTAATCAGGTATCTGGACACCTTGTCCAGTTGACATACAAAATTAGCTATCTCAATGGCTTATATGTATTGAATGTATTATGTGCTGAGCACTGCTTGCTGCCTAAACCTGTGACCATGGTCCAGTGGCGAATGCCCTGGACTCAGGATTCAAACTGCTTGGTTTGAAATCTTGCCAGTTATTTTCTGCCAATTATTATCATGTCATCATGGGCAAGTTACTTCACTTCAATGTATTTGTCTGTAAATAATAGTACCTACTTCACAGGGCACTTATGAGGGGTAAATGAGTTATTAATAATGTCTGCTGTTTGTTAAATAAAATATGCTTAATGGATTGAATACTTAATATCTTAAAAATAATACCTGTGAAATGCATGAATATCATGAATTATTAATAAGCACTTCATTATTATTAATATGTGTTTCTCTGTCTCTCTCTGTCTTGACCAACTCTTTGCAGGCTGATGGACTGTAGCCTGCCAGGCTCCTCTGTCCATGGAATTTTCCAGACAAGAATGCTAGTTCAGTTCAGTTCAGTCACTCAGTTATGTCCAACTCTTTGCTCAGCTTTCCTTGTAGTCTAACTCTCATATCCATACATGACTACTGGGAAAACCATAGCTTTGACTAGCTGGACTTTTGTTGGCAAAATAATGTCTCTGCTTTTTAATATGCTGTCTAAGTTGGTCATAGCTTTTCTTCCAAGGAGCAAGTAAATGTTTTAGTTTCATAGCTGCAGTCACCATCTGCAGTGATTTTGGAGCCCAGAAAAATAAAGTCAGCCACTGTTTCCATTGTTTCTCCATCTACTTGCCATGGAGTGACGGGACTGGATGACATGATCTCAGCTGTTTAAATGTTAAATTTTAAGCCAGCTTTTTCACTCTCCTCTTTCAGTTTCATCAAGATGCTCTTTAGCTCCTCTTCACTTTCTGCCATAAGGGTGGTATCATTTGCATATCTGAGGTTATTGATACTTCTCCTGGCAATCTTGATTCCAGCCTGTGCTTTATACAGCCCAGCATTCACATGATGTTCTCTGCATATAAGTTAAATGAGCAGGGTGACAATATACAACCTTGACATTCTCCTTTCCAAATTTGGAACCAGTCTGCTGTTCCATGTCCAGTTCTAACTATTACTTCTTGACCTGCATACAGATTTCTCAAGAGGTTGGTCAGGTGGTCTGATATTCCCATCTCTTGAAGACTTTTCCACAGTTTGTTATAATCCACACAATCAAAGACTTTGGCATAATCAATAAAGCAAAAGTAGACGTTTTTCTGGAATGCTCTTGCTAGAGAATGCTAGAGTAGGTTGCTATTTCCTACTCCAGTGGATCTTCCCGACCCAGGGATCAAACCCACATATCTTGCATCTCTTACATTGGCAGGCAGATTCTTTACCACTGGGACCACCTGGGAAGCCCTAATCTGTGTTTGGGTATATTATTTTTTACAGTATTGATGGATTTGAAAATTGAAAAACAAAATCATTAAAGCAGGAATGAAACTCGACACTTAGAGGTCTGGCTCAACTAGACCCTCCTTCTTCCTGGCCAGTCACAAAATCGATGATTCTGTAATGGCCGGAGAAAGTTGCAGGGATGGCAGTGTCTTCTGTGAGAATAAATATAGTCTTCTTAGGAATTTTTGCTGTTCTTTTCCACAAATTTGGGAGTTCCTTTGGCTCAGAGACTCTGGACAAGAAATACAGTTGCAAATTCTCTGACCCCTGTGGCAACTTTCCCTAATAACCTTGGCGGGGTGGGGGGGTGGTGTCACAATTCACAGTTGGAGACTTACTGGTTTAAGTTATATTTTCTCTGCTAGTTGATGAGTGTGTCATATGGGACAAAATCAAAGGCCATCCTGAGGTTGAGATGTATTGCATTTATTGCTTTTCTGTTATCTACAACATGCCTTGCTCTGTCAGCAAAGGCTGTGAGATTGGTCTTTGGTAATTTGCTCTTTTAACTCAGGTTAGTTATTTCTCTGCAATCTTAACGTTTAGGGATTGATTTTTTGATGATGTGCTCCAGTATTTTTACATATACTAAACCTTAACATGTATGGGTCTGCAATTTCTAGCATTTAGAAAAAATTTAAACAAATTGTTTAAAGATCTCTCATTTCCTGTAAGCATCTCTCCCATTACCTATACATTCTCAGGATAACTCAGCCAATTCATTACTACACTGCAGGGTGATCATCATCAGGCCTGCTGAGAAAAGCATGTGCAAGTATTCTAGGTGATTAGACTTGACTGCTGGTATTTAATCTTGTTATCCTTTCTTTTTATCTCTAGCTTTTTCTCCTTTTTCTCCCCAACTCTCTACCTTCCCTTTTCTTCCCTTTGTTATATAAGGAAAAATAAAGGACATGTGAAAAAGCATTTGCTATGAACTTCCTTTAAATTCATATCTCTCCCATAATGGGATACTGGTAATCACCTCCCATTCCAAGTGATGCTACTCCACTCAGAGCCACTTAAAGCCCAAACTCAAAATCCTGGGAAGATCTAGGAACAAGCCAGAGCTAAGGCTGCTTTGGACCTGTTCCAAATATATATATAGATATAGATATGCAGATATATATATATATATATATCCCAGAAAACACACACAACTGACTCAAAAAATTTAACAAAATGTAAAGTTATTGCGCATGATAAAGGCTATTTTCTATTTCTTTTCAGTATAAAAAATCTATTAAATTCATTACTACACTACCAATGATTTGAGATGTGCAGTTTGAAGAACCCTGTCTAGAGCTGCCTGGACAAAAAGGGTTAAGAGGCAGTCTGCCTGAAAAACTCAAAGAAATACACAACAGTAAAACAGAGGTCTTTCTGTTTTCATGCGCAGTCTCTGTGTCTATAAGTACATGTGTATACTTTCCACATGATCATATACTCCTTTTTCACTTTAAAAAACAAAATATATATTTTTCAAAAGTGTACCAGTCAGTATATCAGGATACTTGACCAATAGGAAAGCTTTTCCCATGTAGCTATAAACACTGCTGATGTTGTCCTTTTGCCCAGGGAACGCAGAAAAATATCTATCCTCTGTTTTAATATATGCAGTATATATTGAAGGTATTAGAAGAAAAGTGAGCTGGAGGAGGTTTCCTTTTCTCAAAGTTTGGTTGCAAAGTCTAGTATTTGAATTTTGCTATTGACTGGATAATTAAACAAATTCAATCGTGTCTTAGTGACATTTAATATTAGTCCTTTCTTCTTTTATAGCAAAAGCTGACCTTGAGTCTTAGGTAAGTGATATTTACATGTTTTACTTGTAAATGACAAATTGGTGCACATACAAGTGTGACTTGATGTGCACTCCACATGTATTGCTGCTGCTGCTGCTAAGTCACTTCAGTCGTGTCTGACTCTGTGTGACCCCAGAGACAGCAGCCCACCAGGCTCCCCCGTCCCTGGGATTCTCCAGGCAAGAACACTGGAGTGGGTTGCCATTTCCTTTTCCAATGCATGAAAGTGAAAAGTGAAAGTGAAGTCGCTCAGTCGTGTCCAACCCTCAGCGGACCCCATGGACTGCAGCCTTCCAGGCTCCACCGTCCATGGGATTTTCCAGGCAAGAGTACTGGAGNTTTTCCAATGCATGAAAGTGAAAAGTGAAAGTGAAGTCGCTCAGTCGTGTCCAACCCTCAGCGGACCCCATGGACTGCAGCCTTCCAGGCTCCACCGTCCATGGGATTTTCCAGGCAAGAGTACTGGAGTGGGGTGCCATCGCCTTCTCTGCCCTACATGTATTATTGTTGTTTTATTCTCATTATGAAGAACCTGTAGTAAAAAAGCTGAGAACCGTCATCATTAAAATAGAAAGAAGGTATTGGAACTAAACATGATGGTAGCAAATGAGATTTTGAGAGCGCAAAAGGAATTGTCAAAAGACAGTTCAGAGCCTGGGATTCAGCCAGATAGAAAGCAAACCCCAGCAAGCACAATTGTTGGAATTACGTACAAGATTCATTAGGTTGAACAGAAGCAGCAAAATCCCAGGGTGAGGCTGGAAAATATACAGACATTAGATTTAGAAAATAACAGTGATTTTAGCAGAAGTAAATGCATCTAAGCTGGCACTAAGAGAGATTTGGAAAAACATTGGATTATTTTTGGAGATTGAGTTTGGGAGGATTTGTCAGTGTTGGGGTGAAAGGGGAATGGTGCCAGATCAGAAGACTTATGTTTCATAGCACAAGAAGGATGAAGGAAAGTGGCTGCTCAATTTGTTGGTTTCCTCTCACTCAGGCTTGTGGCCAGAGTACCTCTGCAATCAGCAAAACGCAGAATGTAAGAAACTCCACAGATTCTCACTTTTTTGACAAGTGACTTACAAGTGGAAACATGTACAGGGAAAGGGTTAAGAGATATGTCAATCAAAAGTAATGCATGGACTTTCATCTTAACTTGAACAATTAAATCAAAAAAGCTGTATGAGACTATTGGGGGAATTTGATTTCTCCCACATTTAATGATATTAAGGAATTACCATGAATTTTTGAGGTATGATGGTTTTGGAGTATATTTTTTAAAAGAGTGCTTATCTTTCAGCCATACATGTTAAAATGCTTAAGGATGAAATTATATGATATCTGAGACTTCCTTCAAAGTAAAGTCATATAACAGGCAGTTTCAGGTAAATGATAAATTTTCCAAGGCCCAGGAAAACATGGGTGTTTGTTGAGAACTTTGTCTAGAAATGGGTGGTCCACAGAAGTTCTGATTCTGTGATTATGAAGAGAATCAGTCCTGCTCTTTGTGTGCCAATGTGTTAATATTTCAGAGGTCTCTATTAATATCCAGTAACTAATATTAATTATAATTTATCTAAGAGTGCCTAGGAAAAAAGCCCTTCATATGAAGATTTGACCAATATATCTCTGTCCTTGCTCTTTCTCTGCACCCTCTTTGTCATCCCGACCACATATACTTCACCATCATCTCTGAAAGTTCAAATGCTGTTTTCTTTCAGCTCAAATGCCGCCATCCCTACAAGAAGCCTTGTATAGTATAGTTCCCTTCTGTGGATGAGACTCTGTCTTGACCTCTTTTATGACAATCACACATCCTGCAGCGTATTGTAGATGTGTCTGTGCATGCTCCTATCCTCTNCTGAAAGTTCAAATGCTGTTTTCTTTCAGCTCAAATGCCGCCATCCCTACAAGAAGCCTTGTATAGTATAGTTCCCTTCTGTGGATGAGACTCTGTCTTGACCTCTTTTATGACAATCACACATCCTGCAGCGTATTGTAGATGTGTCTGTGCATGCTCTTATCCTCTACAGAACCAGAAGCTTCCTGAAGACCGGGTCCTTTCCAAATTTCTATGTCTTTGTACTCACCAGCATCCAGTGCTTTGCTTGGCTTGAGGAGGGCCTCAACAAATGTCTACTGACTGGCTAATTTAAATGAACAAATAGTGAGCAAAAAATATTTGCAGGAAACATTTGTAAGGAAAAGCGAAAGCAAAACAACAGCATCACTTTGGATTTCTGGAAAGTAGTCTTCACAGATGAAGAGAGTCTTCTAGACTTAATTAACAATAAAAACTTCATCAACCCACAGTAGCAGCTCGTTTTAATTGCAGCTTTGTCACAGAGCATCTCCTTCGCTTTCAATAGCAGATCAATGGCCACATTTTGTAGAATGGTTTGCTCATAAACTGTCAAAATCCAAACAGCTCTTTGGGACATAAAGTAAGATAAACTGAAGTGGAATTGGCTATCCTGAAAGTTAAACTACTTCTCTAAGTATAGAATGCATGTGTACTGTTTCCGGAGCCTGTTGGCAGTTTCCCTAAAATGACCAACATTAGAACCACGGAAACATTTTGCAGATTACATTATAGTCATTCTTGTCTTTTCTCTTCTGTAACAATTCCCATAACGTGTTCATTATGGAAAAGCACACCCTAACAATGCCTCACTGCATTTGTAAGGGAGCAGTGGTTGAAAGAACTGCTGTGAGTTCGACAATCATTAAGAAATCAAGATATATAGACCAAAACTTCTTTTCAGAAAAGTTCTTTTCAGAAAACTTATTTTCTGTCTCAGAGCCTTTCTGTCTACTGTTTGGGCTAGTTCATACCCCACTGCTAAATACTTTGGTGGTTGGAATAAAAACTCAAAAATTTTAAGTTATTTGATATTTTAAAATTCTTATTTTAAAATAACACAATAATAATATTGACATCACTTAAGTTAAGGGATAATTGCAAAGGTTTTGTTTTAAATGTAGAAATGTAATTTTTGCATCATAAATGAAGGGAAAAAGAAAACTTTTGTTTCTGTATGGGATAATGAAATAAGTAACCATCAGATACTGAACATTCTATTTGCTTTCACAGTAGTTCCTGATGGGTAGGTAGATGTGGAAAGTGTGTTTCCTCCTCAAATTCTTTCTTTGGGGCAAGAACTAGGGCAGGGCAAGAGAAGAATCTAGGGATGCAAGATGCCAGAAGACATTCTCAAGTTCCTGCAAAGAGCAGTTCCACACTCACAGGACCCTGCCCTTGCCTGACCTTGAAAATGAATGACTCAAGTTTGCATACTGGGCAGCTTTCTTACTTTACCCTAGTTCTAGCAATTTTCTTGCTGGGAAGTTAGACTACATTTTCCAGCCTCCTTAATTAGGAGATTTTTTGTGACCAAATCTGTAGCAAGGAATACAAATGCAATTAGTGTTTGCCACTTCCAGTTGTGACCAAGAACATCCTCTAAAGCATAGGTTCCCAATCCCTGAACCAATACCTGTCCATGGCCTCTTAAGAAATGGATGGCACAGTGGCAGGTGAGCAGCAGGTTGTGAGGGAAGCTTCATTCGTATTTACAGCCACTTCCCACTGTTTGCATTACTGCCTGAGCTCTGCCTCCTGTCAGATCAGTGGTGGCATTAGCTTCTCATAGGAGTGCAAACCCTGCTGTGAACTGCACGTGTGAGGGGTCTAGATTGCCTGCCCCTGGTCTGTGGAAAAATTGTCTGCCATGAAACCTGTTCCAGTGCCAAGATTTGGGGACTGCTGCTCTAAAATGCCAGCCTCCATGTTTTTGTCTGTTTACCAGCTGAACACAGAGGACTTTACAGACACTGGGAGGGCAGAGCCATAGTTTGGAAGGAATCTGGGTTGTTGAGTTGCCACTTAAACAAGAAATGCTTAAGAGAGTTGCCTCAATAGGACCACCCATGGGAGATACCTGAGTGAGTGAAAAATGAACTTTTATTATCTTAAGATAATAATATTTGGGAATTGTTTGTCAAGTATTTTGTCACAGATTTACGTAGGTATAATTCACATTTTTCTGGAGGAAACAGACTCAGAGAGTTTAAGTTAGCCATCTAGGGTCATCTAGCCCGTGATTATAGATCTAGGATTTGAACTCTAGTGTCTGACTCCAAAGTTCACTCTGATTCAACTTGCTCCTATTATGTTCTACATATCACTGGAAGGAACTACTCAGAATTACTCAATGAAGGCAGCAAATCTTTCCAAATAGATGTGTGATGTGCTAGTTTCTCCACCATGAAAAACCATAGAACTTTTAAGTTGGTACTAAAAGCCATTGCTCTTTATAGTAAGCCGTTTTCTGTAGGTAATTTACTTGTCAAAGGCACCCCTGTTGTTTGTATTTAAGCAGTTCCAGGAGGATCCTCCTACCCCTCCCCAAAACACACACACACACATTATAACACATTACAGCCCCTACATTTCACTTTGGTTCACCAGATCTTGCCAACTTCCAGCAGCTTCCTGGCTCTGGTTTCCATTAAGTTCAGTCTGAAGATTGTGGTATGTGAAAGCTAAAATAATAGCATGTCATAGAGAAGAAATGCTCCTTCTTCTTCTTTAATGACCCCCAAATTTTATTGGAAGAAACTCACATTCAAACAATGAAGCCATTATTATCTATCTGTTGTCTTTGCAAAACAGCACCCATTTAGAGATCTATAATCTGCCATATGAACAGATATTATAAGGGTCTATTTAGGGTCTTTTTGCTTTTTTGAGGAGAGAGGAGGCAAGCCAATATTAGGGAGCAACACAGAGAAAAGGACAGGGACACAGAAATCCACTTTTGAGTCCATTTGTAGTACTCCAAACAATGAGGTTTCGGATTTTTCTTTCCTCAGAGCAAATCAGCAAGGAGAAATGTGGTCTCAAAACAACAAGATATTTTAAAATTCTCCATGGGTTAATGAATCACTCTATTACAGTTTCCCTCACAGTGTTTCCTAACTGGAAAATCTGGAAACATTCGCATTTGTATATTGCTTCTTTTAAAACTGGAGATATAAGGACTCAGCATAAATAACACTAATGTTGGCTTCCTTAAATTAAGTAGTGAAGTAATGTGGTGTGATGGAAAATAATGGTTTCACTGTTGGAAAAGTGTGGTTATTTTTCTGTTTCCTTTAAATACCAGATAAATAAGAGAAACATCGTCAATGTCTCTAAGCTTCTATTTTCCATTTATAAATTGAACACGTTAGTAATACTTGAATCACAAGGCTTAATGATATGGATATTCATATAATAAAATTGATCATGGGAGGATAAAATTAAATCATGTATATGACAGTGCTAAGTATGGATACTCCTTCTCTTATTAGTATATTATTTTTTATTTTCCTGTTTTTCAGGTTTTATGATGCCACAGTTAACTCTGGTATATACTGACATAGAGCTGATACATATGGAACACTTTTTTAAAAGGGCACTGCTTACTTGGTTTGACCAGAAAAACACTGCAATTCTGCTTATAGTTTTCAGGTAAAGTGACTTTTCTAGATATCTTCTCAATCATTTTTCTCCATCTACCATAGGAACTCCAAGATAGCAAAAACCAAGCCTGTATTTTTCCTCCATATTGTCAGCCTCTGGAAGAGAACTATGTAAAAACACACTCCTAGTGTTTTATTCTGGATTCATTCCTTATCACACTAGCAAATTTTATCCACTCTATCTCAACCTTTGTTTTTTTAGAAGAACTTAGAGTATGCATCTCCTGATCTTTTGATTTCCTGATGTATAGTTAGAAAGTACCCTAAAAATTCTATAAAATAAATCTAAAGAGGTATCTGTAGAAAATTCTATAGGCTCTGCACAAAGCAAGTTTTTGGGTGTGGAAATGGGTATATGTATCTATTTCTGCTTTATTGACTATACCAAAGCCTTTGACTGTGTGGATTACAAGAAACTGTGGAAAATTCTGAAAGAGATGGTAATACCAGACCACCTGACCTGACTCCTAAGAAACCTGTATGCAGGTCAGGAAGCAACAGTTAGAACTGGACATTGAACAACAGACTGGTTCCAAAGAGGAAAAGGAGTACGTCAAGGCTGTATATTGTCACCCTGCTTATTGAACTTCTATGCAGAGTACATCATGAGAAACGCTGGGCTGAAAGAAGCAAAAGGTGGAATCAAGATTGCCAGGAGAAATATCAATAACCTCAGATATGCAGATGACACCACCCTTATGGCAGAAAGTGAAGAGGAGCTAAAAAACCTCTTGATGAAAGGGAAACAGGAGAGTGAAAAAGTTGTCTCAAAACTCAACATTCAAAAAAATAAATAAATAAATAAAGCTCAACATTCAGAAAACTAAGATCATGGCATCTAGTCCCATCACTTCATGGCAAATAGATGAGGAAACAGTGGAAACAGTGGCTGACTTTATTTTTCTCAGCTCCAAAATCACTACAGATGGTGACTGCAGCCATGAANTAAAGCTCAACATTCAGAAAACTAAGATCACTTCATGGGAAACAGTGGAAACAGTGGCTGACTTTATTTTTCTCAGCTCCAAAATCACTACAGATGGTGATTGCAGCCATGAAGCTAAAAGACGCTTACTCCTTGGAAGGAAAGTCATGACCTACCTAGACAGCATATTGAAAAGCAGAGACATTACTTTGTCAACAAAGATCCGTCTAGTCAAGGCTATGATTTTTCCAGTAATCGTATATGGGTGTGAGATTTGGCCTATAAAGAAAGCTGAGTGCAGAAGAATGGATGCTTTTGAACTGTGGTTTTGGAAAAGACTCTTGAGTCCCTTGGACTGCGTTGAGATCCAACCAGTCCATCCTAAAGGAGATCAGTCCTGGGTGTTCATTGGAAGGACTGATGTTGAAGCTGAAGCTTCAATACTTTGGCCACCTGATGGGAAGAGCTGACTCATTTGAAAAGACCCTGATGCTGGGAAAGATTGAGAGCAGGAGGAGAAGGGGATGACAGAGGATAAGATAGTTGGATGGCATCACCGACTCAATGGACATGAGTTTGGGTAAACTCTGGGAGTTGGTGATGGACAGGGAGGCCTGGTGTGCTGTGGTTCACAGGGTTGCAAAGAGTCAGACACAACTGAGCAACTGAACTGAACTGAACTGATACATTAAAAAAAAAAAAATGGTTGAAACTTTTTTTTGCAGAAGAACTTGCATCTCCTGATCTTTTGATTTCCTGATATGTATACATACACCCATTTCCACACCCAACAATTGGCTTTGTACAGAGCCTATTGAATTTTCTACAGATACTTTTTTAGATTTATTTTTATACAATTTTTAGGGTACTTTCCAGTTACAATTACTACAAAATATTGGCTATTGTCCCCATTTTTACAATATATCTTTGAGCCTATCTTATACCCAATTGTTAGTGCCTCTATCCTCATTATATAACCTCCCCCCCAACACGCACATTGGGTTTCCATCATAGTTTAGTTGGTAAAGAATCCATTTGCAATGCAGGAGAACCTGGTTCGATCAATGGGTCAGGAAGATCCCCTGGAGAAGGAAGTGGCAACCCACTCCAGTACTCTTGCTTGGAAAATCCCATGGACAGAGGAGCCTGGTAGGCTATAGTCACTGGGGTCACAGAGAGTTGGATGTGACTGAGCAACTTCGCTTTCACTTTCTACACATATTGGTAACCACTAGTTGGTTCCCTATATCTGTGTCTGTTTCTTTTTTGTTGCTAATTTGTTGTATTTTTTTTTATTCTATGTACAAGTGATATCATACAATATTTGTCTTTCTCTGTCCAACTTATGTCACTTACCATAACCCAAGTCCATGCAAGTTGCTTTTCATTTTTAAAGATTTATGTATTTATTTTTGAGTGTGCTAGGTCTTCATTGCTATGTGTGGGCTTTCTCTAGTTGCATTGAGTAGGGGCTAATCTCCACTTGCAGTGCATAGGCTTCTTATTGTGGTAACCCCCCATGTGGGGGGGATGCATGTGCTCTAGAGCACAGGCTTAGTAGTTGTGCCATACAGGCTTAGCTGCTCTGAGTCATGTAGGATCTTCCCAGTGTAAGATCAAACTGATATCCCCTGCATTGGCAGGCAGATTCTTTCCACTGAACCTCTAGGAAGTCCGAACATCTGTGTTCTGCAGATATTCTTAAACCCAACAACCAACAGGGATCTCTTGGCCTCCTCCCAAATTCTTATCTTATCTTTTTTTCAACCAAGTGATGATATCATTCTTCATCTAAGACAAGAGTCAGCAAACTACAGCCAGAGGGTTAAATTTGGCCCACAGTGAATTTGACCTGCTTGAAAATAAAGTTGTATTAGGGCATAGACATCTCATACATTCACACATTGTTTCTGGATGCTTTTGCACTTTCAACAACAGAACTGAGTAGTTGAAACAGGGATCGTATGAGCTACAACCTTTAAATCTTGCCTGGTCCTACACAGAAAGAATTTGCCAAACCTTGATCTAGGGCAACAAAGGAAGAAATTCAGAGCAGATCATTAATGTCCTTTCCAGACCCTGTCCCTCATTCCTTCAACCAGTTAATTTCCATAACCTGTAAATTTTTCACCTCCTAACTAGTTCCTCAGTTTTCTCTGTGTTTACAATCACCAAGCCCTAGTTTGGGCCCTAATCATTTATCCATAACAATATCCTCGGAGAAGGCAATGGCACCCCACTCCAGTACTCTCACCTGGAAAATCCCATGGACAGAGGAGCCTGGTGGGCTGCAGACCATGGGGTTGCTAAGAGTCGGACATGACTGAGTGACTTCACTTTCACTTTTCACTTTCATGCATTGGAGAAAGAAATGGCAACCCACTCCAGTGTTCTTGCCTGGAGAATCCCAGGGATGGGGGAGCCTGGTGGGCTGCCGTCTCTGGGGCCGCACAGAGTCTGACACGACTGAAGCGACTTAGCAGCAGCAGGAGCAGCAATAACAATATCCTAACTGCCCTCCCTGCCATTACTCTTGATCATCCTATACTCAAGTCCTCCTCTACACTTTAGTCAGAATTACTAATTTTAAAACAAATGGACTCTGTTCTCCATTCTGAAGATTTCCTTTTGGCTAACACCCACAGCATTAATTGTCATTGCCGTGACATAGCCTACCATAGTCTGGCACTTTTAAATGTACCCCCTTCACCATTCCCCACTCCTTCTTCCAAGTTTAGTCTTTAGAGTCATGAAACTATATACTTTTCCCTTGTATACAATTTGCTATTCTAACTTGAGTTTATGTCTTTGTTCACACTGCCTTATCTTTCTGGAATGCCCTCCCATTCCACACCCACTGTACTTAACAGATATACACATATCTTTTCATTCTCACCTGATGTAACCAAGGATGGATTCCACTTGAGAAAACAGAGTCATCAACTTCCTTCATCTTAGTGACATGGATGGATTTAGTCCAGAGTCTCTTTGCTTAAGCTAGTCTGGATCTGTGGTTATGTTTTGGTTTTTCACATATAACCAAAAGAATTATACTAAACATTCTCAATAGCCTAGGAGTACCTTGAAGACAGGAACCATGCTTTATACATCTGTGTTTGCTCAGTGTCTCATGGAGTGTCTAACAGGTATGAAGATCTGAAAAAATATTTCTTTAGTTAATAAATATACTTATAACAAAGACTTGAAATTATTCTATGATGTAAAGCCTATCTTAATCAATTGTTGTTGTTCTGTCACTAAGTCATGTCTGAGTCCTTGCAACCTCATGGACTGTAGCACACCAGGCTCCCCTGTCCTTCACTATCTCCTGGAATTTGCTCAAGTTCATGTCCGTTGAGTCAGTGATGCTATCTAACCATTTCATCCTCTTGCCACCCCCTTCTCCTCCTGCCATCAATCTTTCCCAGCATCAGGGTCTTTTCCAATGGGGCAGCTCTTCACATCAGGTGACCAAAGCATTGGAGATTCAACTTCAGAATCAGTCCTTCCAGTGAATATTCAGGGATGATTTCCTCAGGATTGACTGGTTTGATCTCCTTGCTATCCAAGAGACTCTCAAGAGTCTTTTTCAGTGCCACAATTTGAAAGCATCAATTCTTTGGTGTTCAGTCAGTTTTATGGTACAGTTCTCACATCCATACATGACTCTTAGAAAGATCATAGCTTTGACCATATGGATCTTTGTTGGCAAAGCGATGTCTTCGCTTTTTAATCTAAATCAATAAATTTACTCAAATTGAAAATGACTGAACTTATAGTAGGTATTGACTAGGAATTGAAAGCTATAAATTCATCAGTGTTTAGCCAGTTTACACAACTAACGATAAATAATATTCAGAAGGATTTTGACAGCCACATCTAGTCTCACTAAGAAATTATCATAATCTTGTACCTATGGAAAATGTTCTTCCTTGTTTTTAGCTAGTCATTTAGCTTGTTTTCACTGAGTCTATGCCATCTTCTCATCTCCCATATCTTACATTGTTCTAGATTTTATTGAGATTTCTAGACAATACTGGTTTTCAACATATTTAGCCATTTATATCCATTTAAAATATTTTTATTCTCCCTAATAACAAATATTCAAAGTTTCCATTTTAGGTCAGACTATTCACTCAATGTATTTACTGAAGTACTAATGTAATAGCTTACAGGTCTGGGTAATCCTATTAATTCCAATGCTTATTTTGAAAATGTCTCCTACCTGTTAGCTACAAAGAAATTCTTTTTTACAATCATGTACTGGAAGAACTTCATTCTGTTGCACTGCAGATCTCTTTCTTTTTCTTATAGAAATGAGAAAAACTTTACATTCATTTTCTTTTTTTTTTTTTTTTCAAAATCACCATAAACGTTCCTACCAGCTAATGGCTCCAACAGCTTCTGCTCCAGATCAGCAGATCTCAGTTGCTGTACCTTTCTGGACACACCTGTCTGTTTGCTCTGAAACCTCAGCTCCCTGAAGAGTCAAAGAACAGTCCTTGATTTTCTGTTTGTCCCGTTTCTTCTGGCAAGGTTGGAAGTGATGACTTCCAAAGTCTTTCCATGTTGAGTCACAAGTCAATCAGGCTTCTTGGTAAAAAAATTGTATCATTGACTCAAAGGACATGAGTTTGAACAACCTCTGGGAGATAGTGGACAGGGAAGCCTGGTGTGCTGCACTCCATGGAGTCGCAACGAGTCAGA
This sequence comes from Oreotragus oreotragus, assembly GCA_006410675.1. Lineage (NCBI taxonomy): Eukaryota > Metazoa > Chordata > Mammalia > Artiodactyla > Bovidae > Oreotragus > Oreotragus oreotragus. Next base: position 175,547 of record SJYX01022706.1, read on the forward strand.
CGTGACTTAGCGACTGAACAATAGCAAAGTCTGAGGTTGAAGGTAAACTTTTCCAATTCACATAAACTGGATAATCCAACTATATTTTAGATATCACTAAACATATATGTCAGCTTTCAGAAACCATTTAACATTTAAGTCTCACACCTGCTTTAAGGGCTCTAAATCACAGTAGTACTAGAAAAATAAATTACTGGTCTTCCAATAGCCTTACCACCATGTGCTAGTTATAACATCTGCCTGATCAAGATTTGAACTACGGGAAGGGGCTCTGACTATATGGTCAGCTATTACGGATGACACTTTCCAGAAGGAAATGGAGATTCTGACTTAAGAGATGGGAATTTGGAAACACAAAGAGAATTAGTCACTAGTGGTGGGAGAAGTAGCTAAAAGAGTACACCAACAGAAACCATTATGCAGAGAAGAAACAAAGAGGGTTGAAGGTCACAAGGGAATCAAATATATAAGGAAGCAGAATATGAGTGGCTAGACACTCTAAAGCAAAGCAGAAGGTGTGGTCCTGAGAAAAAGCAGCACAAACTCAGAGAAGAGCAGGCTGAAGGGAGCTCCAAATCCCAGCAGCCATAGACCTGCTCTCTCGCCATTAAAATTTCAGAGGCCAGTGGAGTTTTGAAAGCTACCCACGTCACATGCCTATGCTCTCAGTAGCTTCAGTAGTGTCTGACCTGCGACCCTATGGACTATAGCCCACCAGGCTCCTCCGTCCATGGGCTATGCCAGGCAAGAATACTGGAGTGGGTTGCCATGCCCTCCTCCAGGGGATCTTCCCAAGCCAGGGATAGAACCCGATCTCTTACCTCTTCTGCATTGGCAGGTGAGTCCTTTACCACTAGCTCTACCTGGGAAGCCCACAGCAGCACCAATTTTTATAACAGTGAAGATCAACTCTATTGTAATTATAGCTGCCATTGAGGTCTTCTTGGTTCATTTTCCAGGTTTTAGGGTTTTTTTTTTTTTTTTCTTTTCATTTTGGTATGTGTCTGTTTTTGTTCATTTCGGGTAGGATCTACTTTGCTAAAGGTCTTAATTCTTTATCCCAAAATATATCTAGATAATAAATATCTCTATCACTTAGTGTAACTTGATCAACCCTGTTCCATTAAAAGAATCTNTGTTTTTTTTTTTTTTTTTTTCTTTTCATTTTGGTATGTGTCTGTTTTTGTTCATTTCGGGTAGGATCTACTTTGCTAAAGGTCTTAATTCTTTATCCCAAAATATATCTAGATAATAAATATCTCTATCACTTAGTGTAACTTGATCAACCCTGTTCCATTAAAAGAATCTGAGTAACTGTAACCTTAGAGTTCCCCCACGGAGATAAAATCAGCCCAAATGTCAACTTTTAAGTAAAAAACAAATTCTTTGGTGTTTATCTTGTACATATTTCAAAATCTTTTCTATTTTCCTTATTAGTGTGCTTGCTCATGACACTTACCATCCTCAGGCATCTGTGATGTTAATTAATAAGATAAAATAAAACATTAATACATATGTGGATATTAACGGTGGGTGAATGTGTCAGACTTTTGTAGGTAACATATTTACTTTTGAAAGTTTTTCCACTGTAGAGATGGAGTTTGGAATCAGAAAAAAAAAATTGTTAGAGTTATGAGTGCTAAGTTGCTTCAGTCATGTCCAACTCTTTGCAACCCTATGGACAGTAATCTGCCAGGCTCCTTTGCCCATGGGATTCTCCAGGCAAGAGTACTGGAATGGATTGGCCTATTAGGGTTATGATTAATATAACTCCATTTTTACCCAGGAGCTGCTTTGGAGCTTATTCTGGTTGCCATGGAAAAGGAATTATATTTGTCCCACATGCAGGAGACCTAGGTTCGAATCCTGGATTGGGAAGATCCCCTGGAGGAGGGTGTGGCAACCCACTCCAGTATTCTTGCCTGAATATCCCTATGGACAGAGGAGCCTGGTGGGCTTCTATCCAAGGGGTTGTGAAGAGTTGGACACAACTGAACGACTAAGCATACACATTGCTTTACAACTGGGTCCTCCAGCTGTCAGAATTCAATAGTTATTGATTGAATATATTTCGATCAGATCAATATTTTGATATAAGAGAGTCCTTTTATTTTGTGCATTTGTTTCACAATGCAATTTTCTTTTTCTTTTTTTGCTAGACAGTAGGTCCTTGTTGGTTATCTATTTTAAATACAACAGTGTATACATGTCAATCCCAAACGTCCATAATGCAAACTTATGAAGCCTTTAGTATTCATTTTCACCTGATTCTCTAGATTTCTTGTATAGGACACCTTAAGCCCGTTTACTTTTTATATTAATAAGTTTCTACAGTTGCATTTTCTATATACCAGCATATCACAACTCATTCTTACACAACATAATAAAACACTTCAAACATTTTTCCTACCTGTTTCTTTCCCTCCACTTTTTCTATTCACTTGAGATTATTCAATCAAAGATTTAAGCTAATCCAAAGAGTAAGTGAAAATTCAAGAATTTTATCAAGATTCATAAATAAGATTCAACTTAGAATTTAGAATACTCAACTTTCATTTTAGTGTGGTGGAAGCTACACTAAATTTCTAAAGAAGGATTTCTTTACTTCTTTCATTCTTTTTGCAGCAGAGGGTTTTTTTTTTAAACTTTGTTGGAAAAATACTAGATATCCTGTAGAAAATCTCGGGTGCCTTATCATGTCATAGGGGGAAGACCAGTAAACAGGGCCAAGACAGAAATTTCTTGAAGAAAGAATCTCACTACTTACAACAAAAGTCTAAAATAGAATTAAATACAGTAGATAACCCCATATTTCTAATCCTAAAGGTATCACACAACCGTTGAATGACTGTTATCATTAGAACATCAATAAAGCTGAATAAATATTAGTATGATCTTATAATTCAAAGACTAAAAATAAACACTACTACTTTCTGTTTAGTAAGTCTTTTTGTTCTACCCTAATGATGTAGGACATTTATTTTCCAAAAGAGTTTAGGATCATTGCTATATGGCAAATGATTTCATGGGAAAGTTGACCTACACTCTGAGAGTAGATCAAACTTCCACAGTACCAGACCATTAAGTCATTTTTGCTTCCTCCCTCAGTATCTGCCCTCCAAAGTGCATACTCTGAAGGTTAATCCACAGGACACAGTGGAAATGCCCAAATGTTCTCTGGAGTAATCCAACCCTGCATACTGATCAATCAGAGCATACATTGTCTTGCATACTGATCAGCTTTGAAAAATAAGGTTCACTGGCAGTAAAATGGAGAACGAAAGCACTCGTGTATTTGGACCGAAACACGATTTACCTCAAATATCCGGACAATTGCATAAAAGTTGGAGTCGTTACACTTTTGGTTTTGTTTTGATTTTAATTTTGTGGGTAATTGCTTTGAATCTTCTCCGTTTGCTCTCCCTGACCTTGGGAAGGTCACGTTAGTCCTATAAACCCATAAAGGAGTAATTTGAAATACCATAAATAACAGAATATATGGCATATATTTATTTGGGTTCTTTAAAATAAAAATATAAATTAATCACATATTTATATGCTCTCAGGTTATAGGTGATTATCACAGTGCAAAATATTGTACCATGGATTCAATTTCTATAACATTTATTCTAGCACACTATGATTTATAATCCTGTGAAGGCTCATCTATTGCAAAAACCTTTAGAGAAGCATGTAGTGAGCGCCAAATGGAAGAAAAATCTGCTTTTTAAGGAATATATAAATGCATCCTAAGTGCATGCTATTTGATTCATATACAGCAGCTTTCACATACAGTATGCAATTCACAAGCTATTGGTAAGCATGCCTATTCTGAAAGTAGGGATTAATATGTGATGGAATATGGGAAGCTTTGATAAAGTATAATTGGTATCAAAAGTCAGTAGTTATTAAAATTATTTATTGCTTACTTAGGCAAGCTTCTATAACTCTGTCTTTGCTAACATTTAAAGAGACAAAATAAGAGCTGACTAATTTTAAATTTCTTTTATATTTTCTATTATATTTCTAACTTGTATTCTAATTAGGAACTCCCAAAGATCAAGAATCACCAGCTTCCTTGAGCAGCTGGACTCCCAGCTGGGCATGTTGTATGTGTAACAGCTTCAGTAATTTCCTTTCTTTTTATGTGTCTTTTCTGTAGGTTGGCTGCATTGTTTAGAATGAGATTTCCTTTGCAGTCAGTAGTGTCTATTGTTTTGTTACCCAACCTGCTTTATAAACTCAGATTTTACTTATCTTAATCACTACTAAAATTTCTTCAGATCAAACTCTTTCTGCAAAAACTCTTCATTCTTGTCATTATCCAAATATGAACTCAAATATATTTAAAACAATCATTAAATGCTTTATATAATATGTTTAACAAAGAGTTTATCATTATAAACACATTAAACTTTGTGACACATAACCACAATTTGAAATAGCTTTTATTATCCAGTTTCATAACAAGATATAGAAAACATATTGAGTAATGATAAAGAATATTCATTTTAGATCTTAGAAATCTTCCAATCTAAAGAAAATGATAGATGTTTCAAGGGTTAAAATATAATCTGAGTGAACAGAATTGGGAATTTTTACCTTGGAGTAGAAGTGACTAAACTTGGACTTTATAACTGTGGAAAATAAGTCAATCACCCAGTGCAGTGATACAAAATTTCAGTCTTAAACAAGAAGATGCCACTTCACATTTGTCTCCTCTCGCTGCCCTTTCATGGACTTCTTTCCTGCTTAATGTAGGCCATTCTAACTTAGGTAATCAGATACAGTTGCAAGATCATAAGAAGAATTCATAGAGAACCTGATAACACAGACATGCTATATTCCGTATGTGTATGACATAATCATAATTAAGTGCTATGTTTCACTTTCATGATATTTTAAAAACTTAGAATCAGAGGCAAAATGCCTAAATTTGAAGATTTCTTTTTTGCCCTGGAATAACATCAGTTGTTCAAAGTCTCATAAGCCATTAAATATATCTCAGTCATCGAAAGAGAAATTTCCTAATTTAGTCCCCAAATCAAAACGAGAACCGAGAAGAGTGAAAGAAGGGATGATGTTTTATGAGATGAGAGCTGATTTCATATCTGGAATTAGAGTTCATATAAGGAGAGATCTTAGACATCATTAAATTCAGAACATTCATTTCACCTGCTAATTTGCTAGTTGACTTAAGATAACTAGAAGATATGACTTACAGAGGTGCTTTAAAAAAAATTCAACAAAATTGCATCTCTATTCCCAGCTCCTAGAAACTGCTGATCTTTTACTGTTTTCAATTTTGCCTTTTCCAGAATATCACATACTTGGAATCATTCAGTATGTAACCTTTTCAGATTGGCTTCTTTCAAGTAATAATTTGCATTTACAGCTCCTCCATGTCATTTCTTTTTATATGGAATATGAATCAATCATATTCCATTTTCTGGATGTACCTACTGAAGGACATTTTGCAAATTCCAAGTTTTGGCCATTATGAGTATATCTGATATAAACATCTGTGTGCAGGTTTTGTGGGGTTTTTTTTTTTTTTGGTGGAGACAAATTTTCAACTCTTTTGAATAAGTACCAAAAATATGGTTATTGCATCATTCAGTACAAGTGTGTTGAGTTTTGTAAGAAATCACCAAACTGTCTTCTCAAGTGACTACCATTTTGCATTCCCATCAGCAATGAATGAGAGTTCCTGTTGCTACATAACTTTGCCAGCATCTGACATTTCCTCAACACTAGCCATTTCAGAAATGGTATGGACCTAACAGAAGCAGAAGATATTAAGAAGAGGTGGCAAGAATACACAGAACTATACAAAAAAAGATCTTCACAACCAAGATAATCACGATGGTGTGATCACTCACCCAGAGCCAGATATTCTGGAATGCAAAGTCAAGTGGGCCTAAGGAAGCATCACCACGAACAAAGCTAGTGGAGGTGATGGAATTCCAGTTGAGCTATTTCAAATCTTAAAAGATGCTGTGAAAGTGCTGCACTCAATATGCCAGCAAATCTGGAAAATTCATCAGTGGCCACAGGACTGGAAGAGGTCAGTTTTCATTCCAATTCCAAAGAAGGGCAATGCAAAAGAATGCTCAAACTACCACAGAATTGCACTCACTTCACACCCTAGCAAAGAATACTCAAAATTCTCCAAGTTATTCATCAGTGGCCACAGGACTGGAAGAGGTCAGTTTTCATTCCAATTCCAAAGAAGGGCAATGCAAAAGAATGCTCAAACTACCACAGAATTGCACTCACTTCACACCCTAGCAAAGAATACTCAAAATTCTCCAAGTCAGGCTTCAACAGTACGTGAACCATGAACTTCCAGATATTCAAGCTGGATTTAGAAAAGGCAGAGGAACCAGAGATCAAATTGCCAACATCTCTTGGATCATAGAAAAAGCAACAGAGTTCCAGAAAAACATCTACATCTGCTTTATTGACAATGCCAAAGCCTTTGACTGTGTGGATCACAATAAACTGTGGAAAATTCTGAAAGAGATGGGAATACCAGACCACCTAACCTGCCTCTTGAGAAACCTATATGCAGGTCAAGAAGCAACAGTTAGAACTGGACGTGTAACAATAGACTGGTTTCAAATAGGGAAAGGAGTACGTCAAGGTTGTAAATTTTCACCCTGGTTATTTAACTTACATGCATAGTATATCATGCAAAATGCCAGGATGGAGGAAGCACAAGCTGGAATCAAGATTGCTTGGAGAAATATCAATAACCTCAGATACACAGATAGTACCACCCTTATGGCAGAAAGTGAAGAAGAACTTAAGAGCCTCTTGATGAAAGTGAAAGAAGAGAGTGAAAAAGCTGGCTCAAAACTCAACATTCAGAAAACTAAGATCATGGCATCTGGTCTCTGGTTCCTGGCAAATAAATGGGGAAACAGTGCAAACAGTGGCAGACTTTACTTTTCAGGCTCCAAAATCACTGCAGATGGTGATTGCATTCATGAAATTAAAATACAACTTATTCCTTGGAAGAAAAGCTATGACCAACCTAGACAGCATATGGGGTTCACGTTTGGGAGTTCATGTACACCCATGATGGATTCATGTCAATGTATGCCAAAACCAATACAGTACTGTAAAGTAAAATAAAGTAAAAATTAAAATTAAAAAAAAGCAGAGATATTCTTTTGCCAACAAAGGTCCATCTAGTCAAAGCTATGGTTTTTCCAGTAGTAATGTATGGATGTGAGAGCTGGACTATAAAGAAAGCTTAGTGCCAAGGAATTGATGCTTTTGAACTATGGTGTCAGAGAAGACGCTTGAGAGTCTCTTGGACTGCAAGGAAATTGAACCATTCGATCCTAAAGGAAATTAGTCCTGAATATTCACTGGAAGGATTGATACTGAAGCTGAAACTCCAATACTTTGGCCAACTGATGTGAAGAACTGACTCATTGGAAATGACCCTGATGATGGGACAAATTGAAGGGTGGGNTTGATGCTTTTGAACTATGGTGTCAGAGAAGACGCTTGAGAGTCTCTTGGACTGCAAGGAAATTGAACCATTCGATCCTAAAGGAAATTAGTCCTGAATATTCACTGGAAGGATTGATACTGAAGCTGAAACTCCAATACTTTGGCCAACTGATGTGAAGAACTGACTCATTGGAAATGACCCTGATGATGGGACAAATTGAAGGGTGGGGGGGAGAAGGGGACAACAGAGGATGCAATGGTTGGCTGGCATCACCAGTTCAATGGATATGAGTTTGAATAACCTCCAGGAGTTGGTGATAGACAGGGAAACCTGGTGTGCTACAGTCCATGGGGTCGCAAAGAGTGGGACATGACTGAGCGACTGAACTGACTGAATTGAGCCTTTCTGATAGATATGGAATGGTATATCATTGTTGTTTTAATTTGCATTTCCTTAAATGATATATGATGTGGAGCATCTTTTCATATGCTTATTTAGCATCTATATATCTTCTTTGGCAATGTGTTTATTAAGGTAATTAACCCACTTTAAAATCTGGTTGTTTGTTTTCTTATTGTTGAATTGTAAGAGTCCTTTGTGTACTTTGGATAACAGTTCTTTACTAGATGCATCTTTTGGAATAATTTTTTTTCCCTATGGCTTCTTTTCTCATTCTCTTGACATTGTCTTTTGAGGAGCAGAAGTTTTTAAGTTTAATGAAGTCCATTTTATAAGGTTTTTTTTTTTTCATGCATTTTATCTTTGGCATCGTACTTAAAAAGTCATTGCCGTACCCAAGGTCATGTAGGTATTTTCCTATGCTATCTTCTAGGAACTTTATAGTTTTGTTTTTTTTTTTTCTTTTTTTTTGGCATTTTACATTTTAGTCTATGACTCCTTTTGAGTTAAGCTTGAGAAGGGTGGAAGATATGTGCTAGATTCATTTTTTAACATGTGGATGTACAATTGTTCCAACACCATTTGTTGAAAAGACAATCTTTGCTTCATGGTATTGACTTTGCTCCTTTGGCAAAAGTCAGTTGATTATAATCACACAGATCTGTTTCTGTGATCTCTATTCTCTTCCATGGATCTATTTGTCTATTCTTTTGCCAGTAGCACACTGTCTTGAGTACTGTAACTAGAGTAAGTCTTGAAATTAAGTAGTGTCAGTCCTCCTTCAAATTATGTCAGTTATTCTGTGTCTTTGCCTCTCCATATAAACTTTGAATCAGTTTGTTCAGTTCAGTTCAGTCGCTCAGTCGTGTCCGACTCTTTGTGACCCCATGAATCGCAGCACGCCAGGCCTCCCTGTCCATCACCATCTCCCGGAGTTCACTCAGACTCACCTCCATCGAGTCAGAGATGCCATCCAGCCATCTCATCCTCGGTCGTCCCCTTCTCCTCCCACCCCCAATCCCTCCCAGCATCAGAATCTTCTCCAATGAGTCAACTCTTTGCATGAGGTGGCCAAAGTACTGGAGTTTCAGCTTTAGCATCATTCCTTCCAAATAAATCCCAGGGTTGATCTCCTTCAGAATGGACTGGTTGGATCTCCTTGCAGTCCAAGGGACTCTCAAGAGTCTTCTCCAACACCACAGTTCAAAAGCATCGATTCTTCGGCGCTCAGCTTTCTTCACAGTCCAACTTTCACATCCATACATGACCACAGGAAAAACCATAGCCTTGACTAGGCGGACCTTAGTCGGCAAAGTAATGTCTCTGCTTTTGAATATACTATCCAGGTTGGTCATAACTTTTCTTCCAAGGAGTAAGCGTCTTNCGGCGCTCAGCCTTCTTCACAGTCCAACTCTCACATCCATACATGACTACTGGAAAAACCATAGCCTTGACTAGACAGACCTTAGTCAGCAAAGTAATGTCTCTGCTTTTGAATATGCTATCTAGATTGGTCATAACTTTTCTTCCAAGGAGTAAGTGTCTTTTAATTTCATGGCTGCAATCACCATCTGCAGTGAGTTAGTGTATGTAAAATGCTTAGACTCAAGCACTTAGTATATAATCAGTAAGTATCAGTAATATAAATCGAGGTATAGCAATATAAGTCGAGGTATAGCAGTTTCATTGGCATTCATATGTGGCAATATATTTGTTGTATTAAGTCTATTCTGCTTTAACAACTTGAATTTTAGACTACAATTACTTTTCTCTCCCTTTAGAATGCAAGAAGATTTTAACATATGAATTACCTGAATTGCAAAGAAATATAAAACTTCCTTGAAACCAGATACTGAACCAGCATCTACACCAAAGATGTGCCCACCAGATCTTGTTAAAGAGATAACTGTGTATAAACACATGAAAAGATGTCAGCTTCACTATTCTAAAAATATTTATTCATTTGTTTATGTTTGGCTGCGCTGGGTCTCTTTGGCTGCATGCAGGCTTTCTCTAGTTCTGGCAAGCGAGGCTACTTTTCCTTGCAGTGCACTGCGGTGGCTTCTCTTGGGGCACTCAGGCTCCAGGCCTGCGGCTCAGTAGTTGTGTCACGCGGGCCCAGCTGCTCCTCAGCATGAGGGAACCTCCCAGACGAGGGATCAAACTAGCGTCCCCTGCACTGGCAGGCGGACTTCCAACCACTGGACCACCAGGGAAATTCCAGTTTCCCTATTAATCAAAGAAGTACAAATTAAAAAGACCACAGCCACAATACCCAGTGTTGACTAAGGTGTGGGCTAAAAGGTTTTCTTTAACAGGCTTGTCAAGTACAAACTTTTATATCCTTTTCCCTAGGCTATTGGGCAAAAAGTATCAAAATATAAAGTACAAACTATTTAATCAATTTCACTTCTAAGACTTTTCCTAAGGAAATAAAGAAGTGTAAAGTGTTGTGTATGGAGGATATTCCTTGCATCATTGTTTCTAGTAGCAAAGCGTTAGAAACCTGTGTAACATCTAGGGGAGTATTGGGCTCCACCCAGATCTCTGCTGCTACTGCTGCTAAGTCACTTCAGTCGTGTTTGACTCTGTGCGACCCCATAGATGGCAGCCCACCAGGCTCCCCCATCCCTGGGATTCTCCAGGCAAGGATACTGGAGTGGGTTGCCATTTCCTTCTCCAATGCATGAAAGTGAAAAGTAAAAGTGAAGTCACGCAGTCGTGTTCGACTCTTAGCTACCCCACAGACTGCAGCCTACCAGGCTCCTCCGCCCATGGTAGGCACCTAACCCTCAACTTCTATGAAGGCTGGAGAACTACCCTGGGGGGAGTTACAGGAGAAGTGAAAATTGAAAGTGAAATGGTTAGTCATTCCGTGTCGGACACTTTGAGACCCTTCACGCAGTCGTGTTCGACTCTTAGCTACCCCACAGACTGCAGCCTACCAGGCTCCTCCGCCCATGGTAGGCACCTAACCCTCAACTTCTATGAAGGCTGGAGAACTACCCTGGGGGGAGTTACAGGAGAAGTGAAAATTGAAAGTGAAATGGTTAGTCATTCCGTGTCGGACACTTTGAGACCCTATGGCACACAAGGTGAGGGGTGGGAGGAGAGAGAATGAACATAGCAAATGTCAGCAATTGTTGAATTTAAAGCAGGGTATATGGAGTTTGTTGCATTAGTCTCTCAATTTCATAGTAGGTTTAAATTTATTCAAAATAAAAGTTGAGGAAAATGTACTTTCTGAGTATTAGGACTATTGCGATTTTACCACCATCAGGAATTGTGAGAATTGGTGTCTCTTTTTGTTTCTTGCAGCCAGGGAGTTTGTGTGCTGCACCTGCAATGCTGACAGCAACCGTCTGTGACAAAGCTTGTGCCATCACTGGAGTGAACACTGATACTGGGGGGCTCCATACATTCTCTGGGTGCTGGCTTGTCCACCCAAGGGGCCACATGCAGACACTACTCTTGCTGTACCTTTAGCTTGCTTTCAGATCTGACAGCTTTGGTAGACTTGATTCAGTTGGACCTTGTATCTGATAGTTTTACTAATAAACTCTCAATAAAAGCACATCCTTGATTCAGCTCTTTTTGGCTAGGTTCCCAAACTACATGGGAACCTAGCCAAAGGACAAAGTCTATTAATACTTTCTGGCTTCTTTTGGTTATTAAAGTTCTGTGTGCTCACGCATGCTCAGTCACTTCTGACTCTTTGTGACCCCACAGACTGTAGCCCACCAACCTCCTCTGTCCATAGAATTTTCCAGGCAAGGATACTGGAGTGGGTGGCCATTTCCTACTCCAGGGTATCTTCCTGACCCAGGGATTGAACCCGTGTCTCCTGCCTTGGCAGGCGGATTCTTTACCTCTGAGTCCCTGGGATGCCTCCTTAACCAAAGAGAACAGCTACCAGCAAACACCCTCTTCCAACAACACAAGCGAAAATTCTACACATGGACATCACCAGATGGTCAACACCAAAATCAGATCGATTATATTCTTTGCAGCCAGAGATGGAGAAGCTCTACACAGTCAGCACAAACAAGACCAGGAGCTGACTGTGGCTCAGATCATGAACTCCTTATTACCAAATTCAGACTTA
>SJYX01022706.1:187862-271305 GCA_006410675.1 Oreotragus oreotragus
TTGTTTGACCACTTCCAATTTGCCTTGATTCATGGACCTGACATTCCAGGTTCCTATGCAATATTGTTCTTTACAGCATTGGATCTTGCTTCTATCACCAGTCACATGCACAACTGGGTATTGTTTTTGCTTTGGCTCCATCCCTTCATTTTTTCTGGAGTTATTTCTCCACTGATCTCCAGTAGCATATTGGGCACCTAACGACCTGGGGAGATTCTCTTTTGATATCCTATCATTTTGCCTTTTCATACTGTTCATGGGGTTCTCAAGGCAAGAATACTGAAGTGGCTTGCCCCCTAAAATAACTTAGTAGTAGTAATGTTAGTCACTCAGTCTGGTCCTATTCTTTGTGATCCCATGGACTGTAACTCACCAGGGTCCTCTGTCATGGGATTCTCCAGGCAAGAATACTGGAGTGAGGTGCCATTCCTTTCTCCAGAGGATCTTCCTGACCCAGGGGTCAAACCCAGGTCTCTTGCATAGCAGGCAGATTCTTTACCATCTGAACTACAAGGAAGTTCTTATAAAATAACTTGCTGAGATGTTATTTGGGATTGCATTGAATCCATAGATCAGGTTGGAAAGAACCGACATCCTGACAATATTGAGTCTTCCCTTTCATAAACATGAAATTTCTCTTCATTTATTTGACTCTTGATTTTGGTCATCAAAGTTTTACAGTTTTCTTCATATCGATCTTGTATGTATCTTATTAGATTTATACCCAAGAACTTAATCTTTTGGATGCTAATGTAAACAGTATTGTGTTTTAAATTTCCAATTCCACTTTGTTGTTTGTATAGGAAAGCAACTGATTGTTGATATTAACCTTGCTATAATTGCTCATTAGTTCCAGTTTTTCCATTGATCCTTTCTAATTTTATTCATAGATTTGTCTTTTTTTTACTTTTAAAAATAATTTTATGTTAAGAGACTTCCTGTATCCTACAAAAATGTAATAAAAGTGAGAAATGAAAATTTTAACATAGTTCTCAGCAGTTCAAATTTTCTAATTTTAGATAATTTGTAGAGTTCTTCCCATATAGTAGAAATTCTCTTTTTTCCTCAGGAGCTATATTTAGTAATTTAATAATAAAAAAGTAGAAGCATTAGAGCAAAGAGTTAAGTTGATGCAAAAGCAACAAAAATCCAACAGAAGTTGCTTAAAGTGTTGTTTTCTTTTTTCATGTGGCCAGACTTCCTTGTTTCATATGATAATTCAGAAATCTATGCTTCCTCCATTTTCTGCTACTCAATAGCATGTGTTTCTAACTTCTGTGTTCTTAACACTTGTGATGAGTACAAGTATGAAGGAGCAAGAACTTGGAGACAAGTTGTGACACAGCTTTGACTCTGCAATCTTTTAAGAACTAGGTCTGGAATTGGCAGTCACCAATTAAGGCCGCAAGCTATTGCCAAGAATTTAGTCACATGATGACAGCTAGCTGCAAGTGGGTGGGGAGAATAGGGAATGTGTTTCTATAGAGACATGTTGGCTACCACTTTAGTATTCTTCAAAAGATGACAACTTACTGGGCTAGACAATTATCAGTCATAGCAAAATCATATCAGTTACAGCAAAGAATGATAATGATGATGATGATGATGAAAAACATACCAATCTTGACCATTTTAACTTAAATCAAGTGCATATTTATTTATAAATATTTTAATATACAGAGAATACTTTTCCTTTTGAAAATGGATCTACCTCAATAAAACTCAACATAGGCTTTCTTCTGTGAATTATTAATGTATTCATAATGCATTTCTGTGATATTATGTATTGATTTTTTTGTAGTGAATTAAACTCATGTACAAAGCAACATGAATACAAAAAATTTTATATTTATATTTTCTGTATTTTTGGCAATTGTCTTGTCCCCACCCTAAGCTAAAACCATTTTAATGATATTTATAAATTTTAGTTTTTCACTTGTGAGAAAAATCTTTATGCAATGTACTATTAAATTGTATTACAATAATAGGTACAATTGCAAAAACAGATTTAAGAACAAGCAATTGAGGTTGCATAAGTACTCGGCTCATTCAGCAGGAGCAGAAAGGGTGTGAAAGTTCTAGAAATTCACAACAGTTGTGAATATGACCTGTGCTGGTGGCATCAGTCCCTGCATTGTAACAAAGGAACACTCAGTGGCGGTTAACCTAAGAAGCTGTTTAAATAGAGACTAACTGACAGAGCTTTTCTTTCTTGTTTTTTTCTCTTTTTGTTTTTAACTGAAATTGGAAATGTTTGTCTATGGTGACATATAGTCTGATGAATAACTGGAGAATAAAGTATTTTCATCTTGATTGTTGATATGAGTGTACAGATCTAAGGCTGAACTAAAACTACACTTACAATCACACACCTTCATGGTCAATTTAAATTGTGTGTAAGAACTGCAGTATTATGCCTATTTCAACTTCATGAACCAGAGGTCTGACACTGAGAAGTAAAAATATCCTGAGAATGTATGTGGTAGGTTGTATCAGTGATTGTATTCTCCTTTAAATGGAATATATAGCTCCATGAACAAGAAAACATTCATATTATGGTAACATGACTCTTCTTAACATCCATGGATAAAAGAGTTTCCCATCTGATAAGGGTGAAAATATTGTCATATATACCAAGCTCATTCAAAATATCATTGTATATACCAAACCCATTCTTAACAGTAATTTTCAAACTGTGTGTCTTTAACAGCAGTATTAGCAATACCAGAGAACTTGCTTTAGAAAGAAAATTTCTTGTAAGCACTCTCAGTTCAGTTCAGTTGCACAGTCCTGTCCGGCTCTTTGCGACCTCATGAATCGCAGCACACCAGGCCTCCCTGTCCGTCACCAACTCCTGGAGTTCACTCACAGTCAAGTCCATCGAGTCAGTGATGCCATCCAGCCATCTCATCCTCTGTCATCTCCTTCTCCTCCTGCTCCCAATCCCCCCCAGCATCAAAGTCTTTCCAATGAGTCAACTCCACATGAGATGGCCAAAATACTGGAGTTTCAGCTTTAGCATCATTTCTCCAAAGAAATCCCAGGGCTGATCTCTTTTGGAATGGACTGGTTGGATCTCCTTGCAGTCCAAGGGACTCTCAAGAGTCTTCTCCAACACTGCAGTTCAAAAACATCAATTTTTCAGCTCTCAACCTTCACAATCTAACTCTCACATCCATACATGACCACAGGAAAAAGCATAGCCTTGATTAGACGGACCTTAGTTGGCAAAGTAATGTCTCTGCTTTTGAATATGCTATCTAGGTTGGTCATAACTTTTCTTCCAAAGAGTAAGCGTCTTTTAATTTCATGGCTGCAGTCATCATCTGCAGTGATTTTGAAGCCTCCAAAAATAAAGTCTGACACTGTTTCCACTGTTTCCCCATCTATTTCCCATGAAGTGATGGGACAGGATGCCATGATCTTCGTTTTCTGAATGTTGAGCTTTAAGCCAACTTTTTCACTCTCCACTTTCACTTTCACCAAGAGGCTTTTTAGTTCCTTTTCACTTTCTGCCATAAGGGTGGCATGAGCTACCCCACACCGGAGGCCAGGGGTGGCAGCCGTAGGAGTAACCCCATTTCCAAGGAGCGGTGGCTGCGCAGGCGCAGGAGGGCCTTGAGGAGCTATCCCACGTTGTAAGCACTCTAGGCTCACAGAATTAGAAACTCTCGGGTAAGGTGCAGTACATTAAGTCTTCAAGGAGCTCTCAAAGGAAAGCTGAGACTATCCCCCGGAGAACTCTGCATCTTCATCTGCATCTACAGCAACCAAGAGTGCTTCCGCGTCTCTCTGTGCAGATTTGCCTCTGCACTCCTCCCCTCACTTTTGTTTTTTGAATTTACCAATGGATTGACAACACTGCAAAAGCCCAGCCCAAGGTGATTCTAGTAGAGCAGTGTGGCTTCCGTATTGGTTATCTCTTTGGGTTTTAGAACCTCATCATTTTAATCACAAGTCCCATTATTTGCTATTATTTGTTCCACCAGAATTTACATTAGGAAACATTTTTTGAAAAAGGAAGAAAAAGTACTCCTAAAGAACAATAAAGTGTTTGTCTGTTATTTGTATTTTAGTATTCAATTTATAAAGTGTTTACTGAACACTAAGGGTTTCCCAAGTCGCTCAGACAGTAAAGAATCTGCCTGCAATGCAAGAGACCCAGGTTTGACCCCCTGGAGAAGGGAATGGCTACTCTCTCCAGTAGTCTTGCCTGGAGAACCCATGGACAGAGGAGCCTGGCAGGCTACAGTTCATAGGGTTACAAAGAGTTGGACACGACTGAGCTACTAACACTTTCACTTTACTGAACATTAAATATTCACCTGGCCCAAAGACATATGTTAGGGGTAACTGAACATTTCCAATATATATTCAACATTTTTATCTATGCTTCTGATGGACACCTAGGTTATAAAATTTATAACCTTATATTTTACACAAACCAGCTTATAACAAGGTAATTCTCTTATTTTGTAGTAATGCAGGCTCTTTTATAAAATGTACCCAGTGTGATGCCATTATTTTTAGCTGAGAAATTTTGAATGGGTTTCAAATATTGGTAACGTTTTGATATTTATTATCAAACCATTAATTTCTAGAATTATCTTTTAATAATATATTGTTATATTAATTACATTTTGATTAAACATATCTGATTATGTGTCTCATGTTAGTTTTTTCTTCAATATGGACCATCAGTATTGTTAGAGTTGTCCTTTATGTGATAATTTTCTTACATTCCCAAAGATATTATTGGACCAGCCAAACTTGTTATCATTTATGATAGTCTATGCTACAGATTATTAGCTTAAAAATGTTCACCAGCATCTCATAAAGCTACTAAATCTAGTTATACGTTTTTTTAAATGAAATTTTTTTCCAGGTGGGTTTTCCTGGTTATTGTCAAATCAGATAATAATGACTCAGTTCCTTTAAAAATGGAAACAAAACAGTTTATAATTCATTATTTCACAAAGGTAAGCCTATTTCATGACAACTACACCTTTATTATTGGCATAATAGAAAAAAGGCTCTTGTGGTGAAAAATGAGAAGAAATTAAGCCGACAGTTTAGAATGGGAAATGACACTTAAAGTGAGCTCTGTGATTCATGTCGAATAATCTATCCTTCTAACATATTCAGCAGCTAATTATAATGCTCCTCTAAATCAATCTGTTTTATAACCATATTTTTTAAAAGACTACTCTTCAAAAGCTAAATATAGCCTTAGACTCCTCAAAATTAGAGTGTTTCCAGGAAAATGGTGGCTTTAAAGAAATGTTCTAGTTGTCAGATTTGGACTGCTGAAAGCCAAGAAGTAATAGTACTCAGTGAGTCAAGAATTTATTCTACAATAAATTTACATTTGAAGTTCTGAGCAAAATTGCAACGACTTGTCCTAATTTTGGAGAACACATTTCCTTTTCCTGCAGTGCTGGCTTACTGTACCGTGGTAAGTAAGTAATGGTGGTGCTAATCATTATGCATTTAACTGAAGTTCAGCTCTGTGGTGAGGTGACACACACATATTTCCCTTAAAAATGTCTTTTTTCCTAGGTAATTGAGAGCCAGACTCTAAATTTATACAAAAAGCAATTTGACTCATTGACCCTTTACTTGTTAAGATAAAAGAAAGTAGGGTAACTAGGATTAAGTATTTTCAACATACTGGCCTGAAGTACCTCTAAACTCTAAGCTTTTGTGCTATGTACTAATAAATATAGACATAATAGTTCCACATAATGTATGCTCACACTAAACTTATAACCTACTGAGTCTTTTTCCAAAAAAATCAAGTATAGTTGATTTACAATGTTCTGTTAGTTTCAGATGTACAGCAAAGTGATTCAGTTATACATGTATATATATCCATTCTTCTTCAGATTATTTCCCCATATAGATAATTACAGAATATTGAGTTCCCAGTGCTATACAGTAGATCCTTGTTGATCATCTATTTTATATATAGCAGTGTGTATCTCTTAATTCCACATTCTTAATTTATCTATCTCTCCTTCCCTTTTGGCAACAATAAGTTTATTTTCTATGTCTTTATCAGTCCTATTTTAAAATAAATATTAATTGTCCTTTTACTTTAAACTGGCAATAGGAAGAGGAAGAGAACCCAAAGAAAACATGATATGTATTCAAGAATCTACCAAAGGAACATAACTTAACATTCCACCCACCATTATAAACTGAGATTGCTAAATTCTGTGAAATACCTCTAAACTCCAACTTTAAGTTTGGATGTGTAAAATACAGCATCATTCACTATTCGGTGTTAAACCATGCTTTGAGTTGTTTCCATTTATATTGCATCAAAGCAGTTGAAAACCAATTGAAAAGTTTCTTTAGACAGCCATTGTGTGGGAACATGATGTCAATATTAATAAAGGCTGAATTTCCCCTTGGCTCACTTCTTACAGATAAGCTTTTCAATAATACACTGCTTGCACCAAAGGTCTGATGGGACTGGGAATAGTAAAAAACACTAATAAAAGAATGTTGAATGTTTTTATATTAAATTTCCCCACAGGCAAACTGAAAAGCCTACTTAGAGAACGCCAATCAACATGGCACTTATTAAATGTAACAAGAGTCCTGTTACAACAGATCTTTAAAGTCCTAAAAATGAATTAGGAAATAGAGACAAAAGACAAATGCACATTCATTTTTAAATCCAAACCTTGGACATCTCACTTGATATGCACTGAACTGGCCCTGGCTTGTTTGATCTTCAAAAGCAACCCATTTATGAGACCTCACAACTTTACAATTCTTTTACTTTTAAAAGAAGTAGTAGACTCTTACCTAAAATAAATTCTAGATATTTGTCTTACTAACCTATCCAGCAGAAATAAAAGATTGATACAGAAATTGTCACATTCTACCTATTTAAAAAGCAATAAAAGAAATAGAACATCAGCACAGTGACTAAAGCAATAATTGGATAAGCTGGAGATAAAGAAGCAGTTGTTTAAATTATTTAATATGAAATTAGCAAATGTAGTGCAACTTAGTACAAAAACAAACAGTTGGGGTTCTTGAATATTGTTTCAAACTAACAACTCAGGGTTTGTCCTCAATTCATGGACTAACCAGCCATCACTTCTGCCTGAAGTTAAGCAGTATTCAGGTGGTGACAAATACATTCAATCTGCCCGTCTCTGAGAACGTGAACCCCAGTCTGAGACTAACTTGTGTTCAGCAGTAAAAAAAAAAAAAAAAAAAAAAACAAAAAACCTCTCAGTTGCTAAACTTTAGTTATTTCTCAAAGATACAGGAGAATATAGGAAAACACAAGATGGTCATTGAGACTTCAGGATAAAAAGAAATGGCTTAGGAACATTTTCTTTTATTATATTTTCTAGAATTCTGTTAAATATCATGATGACTTTATTTCCTTGGAATACAAAGAACTTCCCACAAAGTAATTTCCCCAATGTCCAGGGAAATAAGATTTTTTTTTAATTTTAAGAGAGCATTATTATCATAAATTCCAGAATGACATAAATGATATATATATTTCCTACAGTTCCAACAAAAACATATTGATTATGTAGAATGCATTTGACACTATAAGTTTTGTATATGTATATATGCATGCAAAGCATTTATACTTTTAAAACAGTTGATTAAATCTTTCAAATACAATTAGTCATCCAATTTACTTGGCTTTCTCTATAAAATTAACTAAAATTTTAGCTAAAACTTACAGAAAGTGATAGAATCTTTGAATTTCAATTTATGGATTAAAACGTAAAGCTACTTGCCTTCATCAAATAAATATCTAAATAACTTGGTAGCATGACTTTCACTGAATTTTTTAAGTGAAGTTTGCCAAGATGCAAAAGTTGATTAGGATGTAGAACATTTTTTATTTAGAGCATTATGTATTTCTTTCTTTTCAAATTCCATTTGAATCCTCAGTGTGGAGAAGATTTCTATAGTGGGCTCAATTCTTGGACACTTTTATAGCCTTGGAAGTGAAGTGAAGTGAAGTCGCTCAGTCGTGCCCGACTCTTTGCGACCCCGTGGACTGTAGCCCACCAGACTCCTCCGTCCATGGGATTCTCCAGGCAAGAATACTGGAGTGGGTTGCCATTTCCTTCTCCAGGGAATCTTCCTGACCCAGGGATCGAACCCAGGTCTCCCACATTGCAGGCAGACGCTTTAACCTCTGAGCCACCATAGCCGTGGAAAGTTCTGGATTTTTTTCTTGAAGCTTCACTCACAGTACAATTTGTCCATTTTGAAACATAGTAAGGTTATTTTTTCACAAATATCATACAGTTACTGTAATTTACTTACTGGTGCTGTTTTATCTGAATTCACACAGTTGATTACTAATAAGAATATGTTGTGAATATAAAGCCTTTTCTCCTATCTACTATCTGGATTTATAGGATTTATTTTTGCTTTAGGTTGTGGACTTTATTACAACTAAAGTATACCTCTATTATTTGTAAGTTCCTATAAGAAAAGTCACATCTGAGTCCTCTAGGTATCTTGGGTTTCCCTGGTAGCTCAGATGGTAAAGAATCTGCCTGCAATGCAGAAGACCTGGGTTCAATCCCTGGGTCCAGAAGATCCCCTGGAGAACGGAGTGGCAACCTACTCCAGTATTCTTGTCTGGAGAATAGCCATGGACAGGGAAGCCTGGCAGGCTAAAGTCAAGGGGTCGCAAAAAGTCGTACATAACTGAGTGACTCAGCACAGTGAAAGCAACCACTAAACACCTTCCACAAGGACCGCCCTAGCTCTACTCTATCTCATGGCTCTTTCCAAATTGCATTCGTATTACTGATGTGCTCCCTGTTTAATATATAATTCATTTGGAATTACATTATTCATTTTATATTTTTTTATTGAAGCATAATTGCTTTACAAAGTTGTGTTAGTTTCTTGCCTGGGGAAGCCCACGCACAGAGGAGCCTGGTGGGCTACAGTCCGTGCAGTCGCAAAGAGTTGGACACGACTGAGTGACTAACACTTTCACGTTCGTTAGGTATCTCACCTGGTACCTATCATCAGACGTTACAATTTGTAGACACTTAATTAAACATATCTTCTTAGTAATAGTAAAAATGCGATTTTTTTTTTTTTCCTAAGGAAGATACTGACACATAGTCTAAAAGTATCATGGGCTGGATTTGACCTTTGTACGTTTTTAATGATTTACATAATATTACAACCCTAATGTTCCAGTTTTGAACTCTTTCATTTTTGATACAATCAAAATCAAACTAGATTGAGTTTAGTCCAATAAGCCTTTATCTTATTGTAAGACTCAAAATCTTATTCAATTATTCAATCTCATTCAACTATTTAATATACTGCATGCTTTTCTCAAGCACAGTGGTGACAAAGTTTAGTGTCCCCCCCTATTCTCACTTATTCTTTGTAATTTTTTTCATGGAATTTATATCTTAGTGGAGAAGGAAATGGCAACCCACTCCAGTGTTCTTGCCTGGAGAATCCCAGGGACGGGGGAGCCTGGTGGGCTGCTGTCTATGGGGTCACACAGAGTCGGACACGACTGAAGGGACTTAGCAGGTAGTTTGATAGTTCCAAGCAAAGTGGCAAAATGGCATTTAATAGTAACTGAAGCTAGAAGCCAGTTTAGTACAACAACTAAAAAACGAACAAAAAAACCTCTAAGTTTTTCTCTTCCCTTTTAATCTAAAATAAAGCTTCACAAAAGCATATGTTTCCTTTATAAGGAAGAGGAAACTCACTCTAATCATTTACACGAGTTCTTGGAACATCTGCTCATATTCACTTGTTAAACAGTTCTTACATTTGATTTCATTGGTAGACCTATGCTAGCATCCCAGAAGATCACATAATTATGCAAAGTTGCTTTGTGAACTACAAATCTGAGTAACGTGACTTCTCTAGAGTAAACTGAGACCCTACCTCATTCCCATGATTTTAATTACTCAAATACCAATATAATTTGAGATATGAAAAAAATGTCACATTTAGCTTTTAAGCAGGCATACATCTGTGTATGTCTTTAATACAAAGGTTTTTTTCTATTTTGCTTAAATTTCTATTTATTTCCTATTTATTGCGCATGAATGGTGAAAAAATATTTAAAAATAAATAGCAGCTTTAATATTTCTATTTTTCTTATTAGTGCATCATTCTTTTTTTCTTTTACCTCACGCTACAGATGCTAACAACTGACATTTTGGAAATGTAAGTATAGACCCGATCTTGTACAGCTATAATATTGCTTTATGTCTCTTGTATATAATGCACCTTCCACTCTGGTTTTATATATATATTAATATTCTAGAAATCTTGCCATTGGGTAACTTCTGATGCAACATCACAATGATATCTGAATTATGTACCAAAACATGACACTAAATTTTAAGAATATTCAAAATTTAAAAAAATAATATAACATTATAGTCAATGTTTAAAATATATTGTTCTTTTATTTAAACATATTTCAGAACATGGACAGAGATATACAGAGACAAAAGTTTTATATAAATACTTCAAATAGAGATATTAAAAATCGAAGCATTACAATTAGTTGCTTGTGTTTGTTTCCTGTAGTTTTTTATAAATAAGAAATAATATTTAAAATTGAATACCAGAACATGTCAAAGTAATCTATATATAATCAAATAACAATCAGACAATTTGAAGGCAAATTATTCTAAAATGCTTCTAAGTTTCACCCACTCACGTCTCTGACATTTCTTTTCCTGTTACTAAATTTGACAAAAGATCATTGGAACAAGGAAGAAAAAAATTTTTTTGACATTAAACTTCTGAGCCTCAGTGTCTTCTGTCTGCAGTTTGAGAATAGATATACATCTTATCTGATTGTCATAGAAAATCAGCTGATTAAAAACTAAATGAAAACTGTGAAGACATAAATGTGATGTTTACATGGAAGGAGAAATTTATTTGACCTTATTTAAAACTAGCTATCAGTAAAAACATGACAGGGTTTACCCAGAAAACAATGTTCAATACATTCACCTAGCCCTACAATGAGACTGAATTGAAATGTATTACATACATGCTCAAATCTTCATTTGTATGTTAACATGGTCAAGTGACTGGGTTTCTCCGGTAGCCCAGTGGTAATCAATTCTTCTTCAGTGTTGGGGATACAGGAGACGCAGGTTTGATCCCTGAATTGAAAGGATCTTCTGGAGAAGGGAATGGCAATTCACTCCAGTATTCTTGCCTGGGAAATCCCAGACCGTGGAGACTGGCAGGCTACAGTCCTAGGAGTTGCAAAGAGTCAGACACAACTTAACAACTAAACCACCACAACAGCACTGGTCTAATGACTAGTACACTGATTACAAGTGAAAATTTCAAGTTTGTTTTCAGTACCACTACTCACCATTTATACTCTGTGGGGGATTCTTAAAATTGCATGTCCATATTTTTCTAAATGCAAAATGCCAGTAACCAAGTAAAAGGATGTTTGAAAATGAATAATGTTTGTTCTTAACTGTGAAGAGCAGCATAATAGAAATATAGCTCAAATTTTAAAACATCACCAATAATACAGCATTCAATTTGAAAGTTTCACAAAGGGGACAAAGACGACATCCATTTCAGCTTTTTCTTTTTCCTTGAATTTCTGATTTATGTGACTCAAAAGGTTAATCTTAATAAAGCACAGAGAAAAGATAGTTATCCAACTGACGTTTTTAGAATTCTACAGGTATGATATATTAAAGGGTATATTTAAGAGGCCAAGAAAAATTGGAAAATACCACACATAGCAGTTTTAACATTGCTGATTTCTTGTCCTAGGTACAAAATGATCAACCTGGAAAGCCATCATTACAATCAGAATTCCACTAGAAGACAATAAGAAAACCATAATTTCAATTCAGTGCTTTTTAACCCAAAGTTATTGGGCACTTATCCTGTAACTGCTAACCATTTTCCAAATCATAAATAAATACACAGGGATGGAAGAAATTTGGTGAGGTGAGGGGGTGAAAAAGTTGATTAAGATGTCTTCAAGGAGCCTAAAGTCTTGTGAGGCAGACATATTTAAACATGTAAATAGTGCAAGGCAGAATAAAGTAATTGCCATTTAGAGGTTCAAAGTGTTTTGAGAGCCCATAGGAAGAAGTAATTAATGCTGACTTGTACTGAGGGGAAAGCTCCATGGAAAAGAGCTTTTGAAAAGGGGCTTGAAAGAAATGTAGTAACTTGCTGGGTAGCAAAGGAGGGGACATTCCATGCTGAGTCAGGAATATCAGCAAAGAGGTAGAAGGTCTTTCTCAGGCTTCTACCAGCCAGACAGAGAAACTTATGTATTTTAATTGGGAACTTTTCTAACAATAAAGCAGCAAGGCAAAGACTGATTTTTGTATTTTCTTTTTCCTTATACATTCTTAACAATTTATATAGGAATTTTGGTGTTCTGACAAAACTCTTTAGAACACTGATTGCAAAATAGCTTCCCTGTACTTTATGCTTGCATGTTTCAAATTTAAACAGTATTTATAGCAAGTTAATTTCTAATCAATCATTATACATATTTTAAGAATGTGCATAACTTCATTTCCTAAATAGATATTTTCTACATTAGTTTCTTAGGTGAAACATATTTATATAAACCAGGCATTGTTGTCCTATGAAATTTGAGATGCGTTTTACCAGATTGGTTGAGTTGAAGTGTTTGGTAAGGAAGCAGTAAAATAAATATCAAAATCATTGCATGCTGGATATTTAAATGAGCTATAAAATTAAACTTGAAGCCAAACTGCAGCATCTTATAACAATGTTCTGAGCCACAAAGCCCAGAACTTTTACTCTTTTTAGTTATTGTGCAGAAGCAGAAAGGGAAAGATAAAGACTTTTCTTTTTTAATCTTTAGAATTATCTTAAAGGATGTTTATGCCAAACAAAAACTGGAATAATTATTATAAATATTACACAAATGTTTGGGAAACAAGGAGCCAATATTTCCTTAATTTACTTTATTAGTAGTTATTTTAATGGAAAACATTCTGTTAAGATGTAGTTGGTAACTGAATACTATATTTGTCCAAGAGAATGAAGGACCTCATTATTTAAAAATGTTTCTTCTTATAGTTACTACTAAAGCTACTTCTACCTCCATTTTATTGGTCATTATTTTTAAAGAGGAATCATAAAGTGAATTCATTTATTTTTATTTTTCTTGTTTTACCTACAAATTTACAGTGTATATTCCTAGTATTACAATAAGCAAGTTTAACGTAATTACCAAGATCCATGAAGACATACCTATTATCCTCTATGCCTGCACAGTCCAAAGCTCATCTCTGAACCCTGGTTGGAGTTGTAAATGCCTGGGTTGGCAACGGATTGGATCCTGTGGCTGATATGTGCGCAGTAAACTGATAAAACAGCTTTCTAGGCCAATTGGGACTGAAAGACAAACAGAGAGGATGCTAAAGGTTTTGCTGAGATGCATGGTCATATCCAGCAGCCCAGGATGGAAACCGAGATTCCAGTCAAGAGCAGAGAGATGATGGCCATCGGGAGACAGCTATTTCCAAACAGTAACCCAAGAAGCACATGTATTCGATTAAGCAAGTATTCTTTAACCAAACACGTGTGACAAATTCTGCATAGTAAGACCCTTTCCAGAGTAGTTGCAAAGTACATTATCCAACAAAACACATAAATGCTTCAGTAAAGCAATCTGATTGACTTTTTTGAACCTGTGTTTTCTCACACTTAAACATGGAAGAATTTCTTGGAATATATTTCTTGTTATTCAGCCCATCAATTGGAAAGTGTTGCTTTGTGACATTCAGTTTGCACAATATTAGCTTGCTTTTCAAAATAACTGTATCTATTCATTGCTTATTTTTGGCTGCACTGGGTGGGCTTTCTCTAGTTGTGGTGAGCAAGGGTTGCTCTCCAGTTGCCATGCATGGGTTTTCCATTATGGTGGTTTTCCCTGTTGCAGAGCACAGGCTTTAGGGCACTTGAACTTCAGTAGTTGCAGCATGTGAGCTCAGTAATTGTGGCTCCCAGAATCTGGAGCACAGGTTCAGTAGTTGTGGCACATGGGCTTAGTTGTTCTGTGGCATGTGGGATCTTCCCAGATCAGATATCGAACCTGTGTCTCCTTCATTAGCAGGCAGATTCTTTATCACTGAGCCACCAGGGAAGCCCAATATTCGGTTGCTTTTAAAAATAAGATTCAAAAATAGAGTTTAGTTTCATAGTAAAAATAGGTTTACAGATAAATTTATTTGATTTATATTTTAGCTCCACCGCCTGAGGTTAAGTTAGGAGTATACTGTGTAGAAGAAAGGGCTTCCCAGGCTCAGTGGTAAAGAACCTGCTTGCCAATGCGGGAGACTGGAGGAAGAAATGGCAACCCACTCCAGTATTCTTGCCTGGGAAATCCAAAGGACAGAGGAGCCTGGCGGGCTATAGTCCATGGGGTCAGAAAAGAGTTGGACAGGACTGAGTGACTGAGCAAGCTCATGTACAGGAAATTCTAACGTTGTTTTTATATGTTCACAACATACATGGTTGAGGAAATAAAATCTATCAGAGACAAAACCGTGTGAATTGTGAATGATCAATTTCTTTTGATTTTCAAAAAACGGCAATTTTTGACTCTTCAGTGTATGAGAATCCACGCCTTTTCAATGATATTTCAGCTGTTTTATCCAACTTTCTCTCATTTATTTATTTGCTTTTCTCATCATATAAAAATGGAAAGAAACCCTGAGTATCCTCACTAGTTTTGACTAAGAAAGTATCTCTATGAGTACTTTAAAAGTCGTATTTCTGAAAGAATGTGTTTCCACTGTTCGGCAAATCTTGACACAACCAATAGTAATTGGTTTAGGGTTTTGAGCTGTTTCCTGAGAAACCTGTATGTGGGTCAAGAAGCAACAGTTAGAACCCTGTAGGGAACAACTGATATTGGTTCAAGATTGAGAAAGGAGTACAACAGTGCTGTTGGCTGGCACTCTGTTTGCTTAACCTGTACACTGAGCACATCATGAGAAATGCCGGATTGGATGAGTTACAAGCCAGAATCAAGATAGGCGGGAGAAACATCAACATCTCAGATATGTGGATGATACCACTCTACTGGTAGAAAGTGAAAAGGAACTAAAGAGCCTCTTGATGAGGGTGAAGGGGAAAAGTGAAATAACTGGCTTAAGACCAAATATTAAAAAAAAAAAAAAAAACCCTAAGATTAAGATCATGGCATCCAGCCCCATTACTGTGTGGCAAATAGAATGGGAAAAGGTGAAAGTAGTGATAAATTTACTTTTCTTGGGCTCAAAAATCACTGCGGATGGTGACTGCAGCCATGAAATCAGAAGACTGTTGCTTCTTGGCAGGAAAGTGATGACAAACCTAGACAGAGTGTTGGAAAGTGGAGATACTACTCTGCTGACAAAAGTCCATAGGGTCAAGGCTATAGTCTTCCCAGTGGTCATGTACGGTTGTGAGAGCTGGACCATAAAGAAGGCAGAAAGTCAAAGAACTGATGCATTCAAACTGTGGTGCTGGAGAAGACTCCTGAAAGCCCCATGGACAGCAAGGAGATCAAACTAGCCAATCTTAAGGGAGATCAACTCTGAACATTCACTGGAAGGACTGATGCTGAAGCTGAAGCTCCAGTATTTTGGTCATCTGATGGGAACAGATAATTCACTGGAAAATTCTCTGATGCTAGAAAAGATTGAAGGCAGAAGGAGAAGAGGGCATCAGAGGATGAGATGGCTGGACGGCATCACGGATGCAATAAACATGAACTTGGGGAAACTCTGGCAGATGGTGAGGGACAGGAAATTCTGAAAGGGTATGAATTTTCTTTTTATATGTCAATAGAGATTCCATCTAATACAACTTTCAGATGTGTGGCATTTTTTTTTTAAGAGCTTCCATTTTTCAGATGTGTTATTTATTTTATTTTTATTTATTACATTATCAATCATTTAATTTTGCTATTAATGTTTATTCAATATATTCTGAAAAAATAGTGTAGTTAGGTGAAAAATAATTTGTAAATAAAGATTGCTTATATTTGCAATATAATTATGAATGATATTTCAGGAGGACTTTGGCTTATTTTGCTTCTTATAATTACAGTGAAATTTGAGCCTCATTTTAAGTCAGGTTGCCAAATATTATATAATTAAATCATTCTTTATTTCTTTACAGAATTCTAGTTTACCATTATGTTCTTGTTTCCTCTTAAGGCCAAACAAAAAACCTTCCATTTTGAACCCTGGGAAATATTATATTTGATGGTATTTATTTTAAAAGAAAAAAGAGCAAAAACTTGGATATTTTACTTTCAGAACCTTGGAACCAGAAAAAGCTGACTTCTTCTAATCAAGGGGAAAAAAGAAATGTATTCTGTGACATTTTCTTTTTGCTTGGGCCACTTGGAATCCCAGAGTTATATTTGCTCTTCATTGCAATACCTTGCACTCTTCCCTGGAGAATCCCATGGATGGAGCCTGGTGGGCTGCAATCCATGGGGTCGCTAACAGTCAGACACGACTGAGTGACTTCACTTACACTTTTCACTTTCATGCATTGGAGAAGGAAATGACAACCCACACCAGTGTTCTTGCCTGGAGAATCCCAGGGATGGGGGAGCCTGGTGGGCGGCCGTCTATGGGGTCACACAGAGTCGGACACAACTGAAGAGACTTAGCAGCAGCAGCATGATTTATAAAATATCTTGCTTTGATTCTCAATTTTATTCACTGTTAGGATCCCTGGTATTATTTTTGTAAAAAAAAAAAAAAAGCCACTACGTCCAGTTTATACATTTTTCAGTAGGCTGAATACATAAAAATATGCTAGATGAAGGTAGCATGCAAAAAATCATTATATTTATAGATAGACCGGAAAAAATAATAATGCTTATATGGGCAAATGGATTTCAAAATATAAATGTATAGTGGTTTAGCAGAAAAATAAGTGATGGAAATGAAAACATTTTGGAAGGTTTTTCACTCTATGAAGTGAAATGTTAGTCGCTGAGTCACATTCAACTCTCTAAGACCCCATGGATTTTAGCCTGTCAGGCTCCTCCGTTCATGGAATTTTCCAGACAAGAATACTGGAGACAAGGCATCTTCCCAACCTAGTGATCGAACTCAGGTCTCCTGCACTGTAGGCAGATTCTTTACCATCTGAACCACCAGGGAAGCCCTTTCATAAGATCTCATTAAAAAACAAACAAACAAAAGACTACTAGAAACCAGAAAGAATCTATGTAGTTGCTAGTATTCCCAGCTGAAAGTGTTATCAAAACGTCTATTCTAAGATTCAGTAAATAATATGTCACCACAGTGGATAGACAGATTCTACCAAATATTAACCCTGCTAGCAAGTGTCTTCAGGGTTCAGTGCTGACCATCACTTCAGGTTATGCAAAGCGTTCAAATGCCAAATCAGGTAATGCCAATTTTCACTGATAACCAACCATTGCGAACACTCCAGTCTTTTGTCAGCACAGCGGCTCCGGAGCCATCCATCAGTGCTGGGAGTTCTGTCATATGCATTTAACTTCAGCATCCGCCAGCAGCTCAAAGTCGTTTTACTAAACACACTGTCATGGCCATCGTGAGGATGGGAGAAAGACCAAGCTAAAGTGATTTTTCTCCTTTGGTCTTTACAAGCAGTTATTCAGATGATTTTTTTTCTTCTTTGTTGGATCACTGACACTGGTGTGGAAGAGAGAAAACCTTTATAGGTAATCTACCATACTGCTTCCTGAAGTTTCATAAAGTCTTTGATTGGGAAGTAAGAGTCTGAGTTAATTCATAACAATTGCTGCATTGCTTGTTTTAAATTCCAAAGTGGAACAGTGCGTCTTCACCAAGACAATATTCATACCATATGCTTCTTAATGTTTTGATTCTCTAGGGTACAGTTGAGCAATCTGAACATCAGATAATGTGTTCTATCCTCCCCAGCACCCAGGTCATATTCTGGGAATAAATTAGGCTTAAAGAAGTTCATTGACTCCTTTAGGCCACTGGGGTACTATTTAAGGAATCACATGTCGAGGACAAAGGGTGTTTCTGTCTTTCCAATATCTGAAACAAAGATTTATATCAAGCCTTGGCAGAGGAATGAACCAGTTAATTGTCCGCAGTTTAGTCTTTGCCTACAATATGCATAGACATACTTAGGAGAAGGTGATCATATCCAGTATATATTGAGATATGGTGAAGGGCAAAGGCGGATGGTTCAAGACATCATGAATCAATAATGTGATCAATTCACATATGATAGCATATCATGTACTTGACTTGTTAAAATTTCTTGGTTTTACTATTTGTTTGAAGAGATAAAGTTTTAACAAAGAGGTTATTACTTCAGATAGATATGAAGTCAACCTAAGTGAAAACACATTTGATAGTTTAGGTCTATTTGAAAGAGGATCTCTTTTATGAGAGAGAAAACTGCAAAGACAGAAAGAATGTCTTGAACATATAACCAATAAAAATATCTTTCCTTCAAAGAACTCAAATCATTGTAATAAGTTAATGTGTCCTTATTGCTTCTTTGTCAGAATTTTGAAACCATTAAACAAACAAAAACTAAAACATCTTTATGTTCATTGCCTGATGAAGAGGGGAAATGTCTTTACTAGAGAGAAGGATCATCTTTGAAAGATTGGCTGGAGTGCAACTTCCCTTTTTGGTCCCTGACTTTTCATATGAGAAAAAATAAATAAAAGTACCCAACTCTTTACTGCCTAAGCTCATTATTCAAAAAAAAATTTTTTCCCCTGCCCGTTTAGTGTGAGTTTCTGAGATCCACTGTGCATGAAGACTATTGTGTCATTGATTAAACCTGTGACTAAGGATTAGAAAATAATTTATCATTTTAGTTGCCTCTTAAAAGGTGATAATTAGGATGGTATCTGTTTTCACTCTTGATGATATCCTAATTATCCTAGAGTGTAAAGGAGTATTTTCCAATTGCTTGCACTATACAGAGAACCAACCTGGAAAAACAAATAAAGCAACTATCACAGAAGCAAAGTAACAAACTCAAAATAACATGAAACCAATTGGACATATAATTACTGAGGGAATGAGTACAGGACAGTGAAATATATGAGTCTTCATGGGGAAGGGAAATTGAAACTCTAAGTAAAAGGAAATGATAGTGAAATGCCAAAAGACACTAAGTTTTAACTGAGCTTTCAATGAAAACATTTTGCTGTAAAAAATAATGGGATTCCACTTAATAAAAAAAAAAAAAAGTCAAAAGCATAGACCAAAAGCAGAATCTAATTTCTGTTTTGGCATCACTCCATCAATCCACCCTGATTTCCTGACACTGATCTAAAACTTCATGGATCAGTAAAGAGCTCAGACTTCTTTATAACACAGCCAAAGCCACCTTACTCTAAACCACCATTATTTCTCCCGTGATATTCTTCCATCTGGTCTTTCTGCCCTCACTCTCGACTATTCTCTAAAGTACTCAACACAGCAGCTAGAGTGCTACTTTTAAAGATTACTTTGTTTGTTTGTTTTTAACTGCACTGCATCTTTGTTGCTGCACGGCCTTTGTCTAGTTGCAAAAGCGGGAACTTCTCTTTGCAGTGTGCAGGCTTCTCACTGACGTAGCTTCTCTGATTGCAGAATACAGGCTCTAGGGCAGAGGATCGGTAGTTGGGCTGCCCAGACTTAGCTGACCTGTGCAAGTGCAATCTTCCCAGACCAAAGATTGAACGCGTGTGCCTTGCATTGGCAGGTAGATTCTAATCACTGGACCAATGTGCTACAGTTTTAAATGTAGGGCTCATGGCACCTGCAGGCCCAACTCGTTTGATGGTTTTCTATCCCACTGAGAGTAACAGCCAAATTCCTAACAAGTCCTTATGAACGGCCCTCCTCCTTCTCCCATGACCTATCTTATTTGTTTTTGTGTTGATTTCTTATTTATATCGGAGTATAGTTGATTTGTGGGCTTCCCTGGTGGCTCAGAGGTTAAAGCGTCTGCCTTCAAAACGGGAGACCCAGGTTCGATCCCTGGGTCGGGAAGATCCCCTGGAGAAGGAAATGGCAACCCACTCCAGTATTCTTGCCTGGAGAATCCCATGGACAGAGAAGCCTAGTAGGTTATAGTCCACGGTGTCGCAAAGGGTCGGACACGACTGAGCGACTTCACCTCACCTCACCCAGTGGCTCAGTGGTAAAGAATCTGCTGGCTATGTAGGAGACGTGAGTTCAGTCCCTGGGTCGTGAAGACCCCTAAAGGAAGAAATGGCAACCCACTCGAGTATTCTTGCCTGGGAAATTCTATGGATAGAGAGCCTGGTGGGCTATAGTTCATAGGGTTACAAAAGAGTTGGACGTGATTGAGCAACTAACAGCAACAACATAGTTGATTTACAGTGGCAGGGAGACTACATGACCACATCACCTCCCAAAGTCTCCACCGCCCGATACAATCATCCTGGAGTTTAGGTTTTAACACGTAAATTTCAGGATGACACAAACAGCACACACCAGCAATATTCCCAGTTTAGGGCTTTTGCACTGGCCGATCGCTTCATTTGTAACACTCCCCAGGAAATGAAGGTCATCTCTTACTCCTCTTTCAGGTGTTTGACTGAATGCTGATTTCTTGGTGGCTTCTATCTTCACCAACTCATTTAAATTTACAATTCACTTAACACACCCATCTTCACCTCGGTATTCTCTTTTTATATTTGTTATATAATCTTTCCATGGATCACAGAATTGTTGTGATAAGAGGCTTTCATAACCGAATAAAGCTATGAGCCAGACCATGCAAGGCCACCCCAGAGAGATGGGCCATCGGGAAGAGTTCTGACCTAACATGGTCCACTGGAGAAGAAAATGACAGCTTACTTCAGTATTCTTGCCTGGAGAACCCCATGGACACGATGTACTTTAGTATGCTAAAGCTTTTGACTGTGCGGAGCACAACAAACTGTGGAAAATTCGTAAAGAGATGGGAATACCAGATCACCTTACCTGTCTCTTGAGAAACCTGTAAGCAGGTCAATAAGCAGCAGTTAGAACTGGACATGGAACAACTGACGGGTTCAAAATTGGGAAAACAGTATGACAAGGTTGTACATTGTCTCCCTGCTTATTTAACTTATATGCAAAGTACATCATGAGAAATGCTGGGCTGGATAAATTCCAGGCTGGAATCAAGACTGCCAGGAGAAATATCAACAGTCTCAGATATGCAGATAATATCACTCTAATAGCAGAAAGTGAAAAGGAACTAAAGAACCTCTTGAGGAAGGTGAAAGAAGAGAGTAAATAAACTGACTTGAAACTCAGCATTCAAAACGCTAAGATCATGGCATCTGGTCCCATCACTTCATGCCAAATAGAAAGGGAAAAAGTGAAAGCAGTGACATATGTACTTTTCTTGGGCTCCAAAATCACTGTGGATGGTGACTGCAGCCATGAAATTGAACGATGCTTACTCCTTGGAAGGAAAGCTGTGACAAACCTAAACAGCATATTAAAAAGCAGAGACATCATTTTGCTGACCAAGTTCCAGATAGCTAAAGTCATGGTTTTTCCAGTATTCATGTATAGATGTGAATGTTGGACTATAAGGAAAGTAGAGTGCCAAAGAATTGATGCATTCTACTCCTTGGAAGGAAAGCTGTGACAAACCTAAACAGCATATTAAAAAGCAGAGACATCATTTTGCTGACCAAGTTCCAGATAGCTAAAGTCATGGTTTTTCCAGTATTCATGTATAGATGTGAATGTTGGACTATAAGGAAAGTAGAGTGCCAAAGAATTGATGCATTCAAACTGTGGTGTTGGAGAAGACTCTTGAGAGTCCCTTGGACTGCAAGGAGATCCAACCGGTCCATCCTAAAAGAGATCAGTCCTGAGTATTCCTTGGAAGGACTGATGCTGAAGCTGAAACTCCAATACTTTGGCCACTTGAGGCAAAGAACCGACTCACTGGAAAAGACCCTGATGCTGGCAAAGGCTGAAGACAAAAGAAAAGAGGACGCAGAGGATGAGATCATTAGATAGCATCACTGACTTAATGGACATGAATTTGAGCAAACCCCAGGAAATAGTGAAGGACAGAGGAGCCTGGTGTGCTACAGTTTATGGAGTCCCAAAGAGTCAGACACAACTTAGTGACTGAACAACAGTAAAAATAATATAGTCTTTTGGGAGGTGAGATATAATTGCTTTATTATATTGTGTTAGTTTCTGTTGTACAATGAAGTGAATCAGCTATATATATATATATCTCCACCCTCTTGAACCTTCCTTCCACACCCCCCGATACCACCCCATAGGTCACCAGTGAGTACCAAGCTGAGCTCACTGTGCTCTACAGCAGCTTCCCACTAGATATCTATTTTATACATGGCAGTGTATATATGTGAATGCTACTTTCTCAGTTCATCCCGTCTTTTCCTTCCCCTGTGTCCACAAGCCTATTCTCTATGTCTGTGGCTTTAACTCCTTCCCTGCAAATGGGTTCATCAGTACCGTTTTTCTACATTCTACATATATGCAATAATATACAATGTTTATTTTTCTCTTTCTGATTTACTTCACTCTGTATTGATTTCTCCAACCATGCTTTTTATTTTCCATTTCACAGATCCTTTCCTAGAATTTCAACATAAATTTTAATTATGTCTATTTTATGCATGTGACTTCAATCATTAGACTGTAAGTTCTAGAAGGGCAAATGTTTCTTCTTCTAATGATATAAGAATTTGATTATGAACATTGATATATTTCAATTACCTTTAAACATTCCATGCTTTTAGTCTTATATTGCTTTAAGACAGGTAATATAAGAGAAACAAGTATTGTAAGAAAGAAGATGAGGATTATATTCTAGTCATTTTTATAATCTCTCACTTTAATACAACATTTAGCTCATAATATTTATTCAATATATGTTCGCTGAACTGAATTAAACTCTAAGAATTTTTAAAAATTTCTAAATACATTTTCATAGAAAATATAACTAACATTGAAGGGATGAATGGCAATTGAAATATTTGCTATAGGCTGTGGGGAGTTTTATTGCCTTTGGTCATTTAAACACTGTTATTCTCAGATTTTTTGTTTGCTAGTTTTTTCCTATGGCGAAACTAGCACTCAAACTTATATGCAAATGCTATGTTTAATTTATATTTAATTATATGTAATCTATGCTGTAAATCTAGATTTTTTTTTTTAAAGAATGAATGCTTGTTTCATTTGGTTGCTTGTCTGATTTTTTGTCCCTTGTGGATCTGAATTCCTCAGTATTTTATCTATGATTCTGTTTGCCACTGTTTTGTCATATCTTGGTCACAAATTATTTCTTTTTGAATCATCTTTTAAACAGCAGAATTTATGTAAGAAAATTCTTCTTGCCCCATTCTACTAAGAGCTATATTAAAAAATATCAATCCCGAAGAAAATATACTATAAGCATCTTTGGAAGTGAGAAAAATACTATGGCATATAGTATTTCATGGAATTAGAATTACTAGTTGATAGATCATAGCTAGTTTGGGAATCCTGTAGGTTTTATGGATGAGTATATCTGTGTATATGTGTGTGTGTGTGCATGTTTATACATATGTGTATGCAGCAGGAGGAACACACACTTGTTTTTGTTGGTGGTAGTGATGGCAGCAACTGTGATGTCCTATTTTTGCTTTTCAGAATGAGACAAGGGGTTGGTAACATAAAGAAAGTAATCACAAATTGGATTTCAAACAGCGGTCCTGAAGTGCTAGAAATTGAAAGGAAAGGTTAAAATAGGTTGAATTTATAGAATGCTCCTTTAAATAGCATTTCTTATAAATTATATTAAATGCCAAATGTAAGTCTGGTTTTCTATTTTGTGTTTGAATTCTCATTGCTACACTCTTTTAGAAGGAAAGCAAAAAACATTTTTATGAACACAGCAATAAGTTGTCTGGTTACACTCTATTCTCTAGGTAGAAAATTCACTTTCTCTGGCTAGACGAAGAACTTTCACTGAAATTTTCTATTAATTTCATTGAATTTTAAAAATCTTCTGTTCCACAGGGAATTATTTTTGTCTCATTTGTGGAAGAAATCAACTGACAAAAATGTTATACTGCATTAAGATTTAGGCATCTTATGAAGCTGAAGTGATTTTCTGTGTGTAAAAGAATGGTGTACCTAAACATTCTGTATTTGAGAAACTGGATGTGGAATCAATAATACAAAGCCAAATCTAAACTGCTAACAAAAATGCATTATGTAACAAAGAATGAGTTTCAAATTCTGATGCCTACTGTTGGATTCTTACTGTTCACGTTAGAGTTTAAGTCAGCTGAAAAACTGCCTAATGTGTGTGTTCAATGTGCTTCACACTTTTGTAATCTCAGTAAA
This sequence comes from Oreotragus oreotragus, assembly GCA_006410675.1. NCBI lineage: Eukaryota > Metazoa > Chordata > Mammalia > Artiodactyla > Bovidae > Oreotragus > Oreotragus oreotragus. The sequence continues at coordinate 212,261 of SJYX01022706.1, forward strand.
GAGATACATACTAACTGTCTGGAATGTCTACTGAAAATCTGTGTAAAGTTTTAAAAGACAGAGCAATAGTTTTGAAAGGTAGCATAACCTTCATTTTTTCCGGATGCTATGCCATCCTTGTTTGTTCCTTCAGTCACTAAGTCGTGTCTGACTCTTTGCAACTCTGTGAACTGTCGACAGTCAAGCTTCTCTGTCCATGGGATTTCCCAGGCTAGAATATTGGAGTGGGTTGACATTTCCTTCTCCAGGGGATCTTCCCGGATCATGGATAGTACTCACGTCTCTTGCACGGGCAGGCAGGTTCTTTACCACTGCGCCACCAGGGAATCCTTGATTATGTCATAGGTATAGAATTAGATGGGCTTTCCTGGTGGTTCAGTTGGTAAAGAATCTGCCTGCAAGGCAGGAGACCCTGGTTAGATCCCCAGGTTGGAAATCCTCTAACCAGCCTCATAAGTAGTAAGCTTAAATAAGAGTAACATTGTTTTTTCATCCTAATTATTTGGCTTTTTAGAATTTAGTAATAGTATCCTAAAAAATGCTTTTGAAGATAGACTGTTGATTGATAGTAATATGTTACAGAAATCATATCATACAATTTACAAAGAGGAATTTTCCATTAGTATATAGTGGATATTAAATTATTAAGTAAACAAATTTTTATATTTTCTAATCTGATTGCATGTCTATATCCATCTCCCTCTCAAAAAATAAAAATAAAAAATAGCTCTACCAGGATGAAAAATTTAGTTTTGAAAAATCCTTTTAATTTTTGATATCTTTTGTCAATAAAAACTAAAAGCAATCCTTTATTTCAGTAATAATTTCCTGATTATTTAGATAATAATTCACAATATTAAAATTGTCTTTTTATTTATATTTGTTGGTTTTAATACAAAATCGTTTTCTTCATATTTCTAAATGTCCTTGTTTGATCACTTCTCTCACAGCAGTAATTTTTTTTTTTTAAATCTGAACTCACAAAGGTTTGTTTTGAAAATTGGAAAGGCTCTAGTGATTCTATGATGGGGTTCATAGATGCCACAGTTTGATATATGAATTATGCTATAACTCTAAAAATCATAACATTTACAATTCTGAAAGAGTTACCAAGTCCTTGATTTATTCCAAAATATAATGCTGCTTTAAAGTCTTGCTTTCCTGTTCTTTTGATTGTGATGGGTTGATGGGATAGTTTCATGATTCATGAGGACGGCTCATTCATTATTTTTGAGTAGGATAAAGATCTGTCTCTTATACACATCTTCTACCATACTGCTTCCTGAAGTTTCATAAAGTCTTTGATTGGGAAGTAAGAGTCTGAGTTAATTCATAACAATTGCTGCATTGCTTGTTTTAAATTCCAAAGTGGAACAGTGCGTCTTCACCAAGACAATATTCATACCATATGCTTCTTAATGTTTTGATTCTCTAGGGTACAGTTGAGCAATCTGAACATCAGATAATGTGTTCTATCCTCCCCAGCACCCAGGTCATATTCTGGGAATAAATTAGGCTTAAAGAAGTTCATTGACTCCTTTAGGCCACTGGGGTACTATTTAAGGAATCACATGTCGAGGACAAAGGGTGTTTCTGTCTTTCCAATATCTGAAACAAAGATTTATATCAAGCCTTGGCAGAGGAATGAACCAGTTAATTGTCCGCAGTTTAGTCTTTGCCTACAATATGCATAGACATACTTAGGAGAAGGTGATCATATCCAGTATATATTGAGATATGGTGAAGGGCAAAGGCGGATGGTTCAAGACATCATGAATCAATAATGTGATCAATTCACATATGATAGCATATCATGCACTTGACTTGTTAAAATTTCTTGGTTTTACTATTTGTTTGAAGAGATAAAGTTTTAACAAAGAGGTTATTACTTCAGATAGATATGAAGTCAACCTAAGTGAAAACACATTTGATAGTTTAGGTCTATTTGAAAGAGGATCTCTTTTATGAGAGAGAAAACTGCAAAGACAGAAAGAATGTCTTGAACATATAACCAATAAAAATATCTTTCCTTCAAAGAACTCAAATCATTGTAATAAGTTAATGTGTCCTTATTGCTTCTTTGTCAGAATTTTGAAACCATTAAACAAACAAAAACTAAAACATCTTTATGTTCATTGCCTGATGAAGAGGGGAAATGTCTTTACTAGAGAGAAGGATCATCTTTGAAAGATTGGCTGGAATGCAACTTCCCTTTTTGGTCCCTGACTTTTCATATGAGAAAAAATAAATAAAAGTACCCAACTCTTTACTGCCTAAGCTCATTATTCAAAAAAAAATTTTTTCCCCTGCCCGTTTAGTGTGAGTTTCTGAGATCCACTGTGCATGAAGACTATTGTGTCATTGATTAAACCTGTGACTAAGGATTAGAAAATAATTTATCATTTTAGTTGCCTCTTAAAAGGTGATAATTAGGATGGTATCTGTTTTCACTCTTGATGATATCCTAATTATCCTAGAGTGTAAAGGAGTATTTTCCAATTGCTTGCACTATACAGAGAACCAACCTGGAAAAACAAATAAAGCAACTATCACAGAAGCAAAGTAACAAACTCAAAATAACATGAAACCAATTGGACATATAATTACTGAGGGAATGAGTACAGGACAGTGAAATATATGAGTCTTCATGGGGAAGGGAAATTGAAACTCTAAGTAAAAGGAAATGATAGTGAAATGCCAAAAGACACTAAGTTTTAACTGAGCTTTCAATGAAAACATTTTGCTGTAAAAAATAATGGGATTCCACTTAATAAAAAAAAAAAAAGTCAAAAGCATAGACCAAAAGCAGAATCTAATTTCTGTTTTGGCATCACTCCATCAATCCACCCTGATTTCCTGACACTGATCTAAAACTTCATGGATCAGTAAAGAGCTCAGACTTCTTTATAACACAGCCAAAGCCACCTTACTCTAAACCACCATTATTTCTCCCTTGATATTCTTCCATCTGGTCTTTCTGCCCTCACTCTCGACTATTCTCTAAAGTACTCAACACAGCAGCTAGAGTGCTACTTTTAAAGATTACTTTGTTTGTTTGTTTTTAACTGCACTGCATCTTTGTTGCTGCACGGCCTTTGTCTAGTTGCAAAAGCGGGAACTTCTCTTTGCAGTGTGCAGGCTTCTCACTGACGTAGCTTCTCTGATTGCAGAATACAGGCTCTAGGGCAGAGGATCGGTAGTTGGGCTGCCCAGACTTAGCTGACCTGTGCAAGTGCAATCTTCCCAGACCAAAGATTGAACGCGTGTGCCTTGCATTGGCAGGTAGATTCTAATCACTGGACCAATGTGCTACAGTTTTAAATGTAGGGCTCATGGCACCTGCAGGCCCAACTCGTTTGATGGTTTTCTATCCCACTGAGAGTAACAGCCAAATTCCTAACAAGTCCTTATGAACGGCCCTCCTCCTTCTCCCATGACCTATCTTATTTGTTTTTGTGTTGATTTCTTATTTATATCGGAGTATAGTTGATTTGTGGGCTTCCCTGGTGGCTCAGAGGTTAAAGCGTCTGCCTTCAAAACGGGAGACCCAGGTTCGATCCCTGGGTCGGGAAGATCCCCTGGAGAAGGAAATGGCAACCCACTCCAGTATTCTTGCCTGGAGAATCCCACGGACAGAGAAGCCTAGTAGGTTATAGTCCACGGTGTCGCAAAGGGTCAGACACGACTGAGCGACTTCACCTCACCTCACCCAGTGGCTCAGTGGTAAAGAATCTGCTGGCTATGTAGGAGACGTGAGTTCAGTCCCTGGGTCGTGAAGACCCCTAAAGGAAGAAATGGCAACCCACTCGAGTATTCTTGCCTGGGAAATTCTATGGATAGAGAGCCTGGTGGGCTATAGTTCATAGGGTTACAAAAGAGTTGGACGTGATTGAGCAACTAACAGCAACAACATAGTTGATTTACAGTGGCAGGGAGACTACATGACCACATCACCTCCCAAAGTCTCCACCGCCCGATACAATCATCCTGGAGTTTAGGTTTTAACACGTAAATTTCAGGATGACACAAACAGCACACACCAGCAATATTCCCAGTTTAGGGCTTTTGCACTGGCCGATCGCTTCATTTGTAACACTCCCCAGGAAATGAAGGTCATCTCTTACTCCTCTTTCAGGTGTTTGACTGAATGCTGATTTCTTGGTGGCTTCTATCTTCACCAACTCATTTAAATTTACAATTCACTTAACACACCCATCTTCACCTCGGTATTCTCTTTTTATATTTGTTATATAATCTTTCCATGGATCACAGAATTGTTGTGATAAGAGGCTTTCATAACCGAATAAAGCTATGAGCCAGACCATGCAAGGCCACCCCAGAGAGATGGGCCATCGGGAAGAGTTCTGACCTAACATGGTCCACTGGAGAAGAAAATGACAGCTTACTTCAGTATTCTTGCCTGGAGAACCCCATGGACACGATGTACTTTAGTATGCTAAAGCTTTTGACTGTGCGGAGCACAACAAACTGTGGAAAATTCGTAAAGAGATGGGAATACCAGATCACCTTACCTGTCTCTTGAGAAACCTGTAAGCAGGTCAATAAGCAGCAGTTAGAACTGGACATGGAACAACTGACGGGTTCAAAATTGGGAAAACAGTATGACAAGGTTGTACATTGTCTCCCTGCTTATTTAACTTATATGCAAAGTACATCATGAGAAATGCTGGGCTGGATAAATTCCAGGCTGGAATCAAGACTGCCAGGAGAAATATCAACAGTCTCAGATATGCAGATAATATCACTCTAATAGCAGAAAGTGAAAAGGAACTTAAAATTTAGTTTTGAAAAATCCTTTTAATTTTTGATATCTTTTGTCAATAAAAACTAAAAGCAATCCTTTATTTCAGTAATAATTTCCTGATTATTTAGATAATAATTCACAATATTAAAATTGTCTTTTTATTTATATTTGTTGGTTTTAATACAAAATCGTTTTCTTCATATTTCTAAATGTCCTTGTTTGATCACTTCTCTCACAGCAGTAATTTTTTTTTTTTTAATCTGAACTCACAAAGGTTTGTTTTGAAAATTGGAAAGGCTCTAGTGATTCTATGATGGGGTTCATAGATGCCACAGTTTGATATATGAATTATGCTATAACTCTAAAAATCATAACATTTACAATTCTGAAAGAGTTACCAAGTCCTTGATTTATTCCAAAATATAATGCTGCTTTAAAGTCTTGCTTTCCTGTTCTTTTGATTGTGATGGGTTGATGGGATAGTTTCATGATTCATGAGGACGGCTCATTCATTATTTTTGAGTAGGATAAAGATAGTAGAGCTTATTTATAACTCCCTTAATTGTTTGAAGCTAGAGATGGAGGTATGAAATCCTATAACTTAGTTTTGCCCTATTCTTGCTTATATTGTATCACAAGGACAAAGATTCATTAAAGAGACCTTTAAAATGTGTTAATCTAGGTACTTTAATGAAATTTGTTTGCAGGGTAACCTGTCCCACTTATTTATGCTTAGTAGTATTCATACATAATGGTAATGTGACTGCTCATCTCTAAATGATTAAGGAAAGAAATATGAGAAAAAGGGGCATGATGATTAATTTGGGGTGAATGTATTAGAAGTTTTTTGCCTTTTAAAGCAAACTATGCTTATCTTAGCCTTTTTTTTAAAATTAAAATTTGAATTAAAATATGCAGTAGACCAGGAACATTGTAAAATTGAGAAGATATGTAGTATTTATCACCATGAATAAAGTATGTGAAATAAAACTAACACATAACTTCTAAGAAGTTAAAGGTTTCAGTGTTTCATAAGCTTTATATCTGAAAAAATACTCAAGAATATATTTCCTTATACTTTAACTATCTTTATATTGTCAACCCTCTTTCTTTCCTTTCTCAGACAAATGTCCTAGATCTTTTATGATTAATCATGCCACTGTACTTTAGATCTTATATCGTCCTTTGAAAGTGAAAGTCGCTCAGTCATATCCAAATCTTGGTGACACCCATGGACGACACAATCCATGGAATTCTCCAGGCCAAAATACTGGAGTGGGTAGCCAGCCTTTCCCTTCTCCAGGGGATCTTCCCAACCCAGGAATTGAACCCAGGTCTCCCACATTGGAAGCAGATTCTTTATCAGCTGAGCCACCAGGGAACCCCCTCTGTCCTTTGAATTGTTCTTTGAATCATCATCTTTTCTGTTCTGTTATCTTTACTTATTCCTCTATTCTAGCTACTTTTGCAGATACTCAATATATGAAACAAATCATAGAAATATGACTATGAATCAACTACCCCAAAATATAGTGGTTTAAAAATCCATGAAGATTTAGATTTTGCTCATTAATCTGAAATTTGAACAGGGACCAGCATGACTAGCTCTCAGTAATCCTCTCAGTATCAGTGGAATCACCTGAAACTTGCTGTCTCACAGATTGGGAGGTTGATGACGACTGTCAGTAAGAAATTTAACTCAAGCTGTCAATCAGAACATGTCTTTATATGTGCTGAGTTTCTTCAAACATCATGACTGGATTAAGGCACAGCATCACAAGACAGAGACACACAGGTAGAAGCCAACTCATTTTAATGACCTTGCTCCAAAATCACAGAGCTTCACTTCCATTGTTTTCTGGTCACAGAGGCATCCAAGAAGACTGGCCTAATTTTTGTTTTATTTTTACTTTACATTGCAGTATAATTGACTTATAAGGTTGTGTTCATTTCAGGTGTACAGCAAAGTGATTCAGTTTCACATATATCCATTCTTTTTCACATTTTTTTCTATATAAGCTATTATAGAATATCGAGTAGAATTCCCTGTTATATATTGTAAGTCCTTGTTGATTATTTTATATATAGTAGTTGTTATATGTTAATCCCAAACTCCTAATTTGTCCCAGCCCCACTACCTTTCTCTTTTGGTAACTATAAGATTGTTTTCAAAATCTGGGGGTCTGTTTCTGTTTTGTAAATAAATTCACCTGTATTATGTTTTTATACTTCCCATCTAAGTGATATCTTTCAGTGTCCTATCTTTGAGTCTTTTGATACTGTTCATGGGGTTCTCAGGCAAGAATACTGAAGTGGTTTGCCATTCCCTTCTCCAGTGGACCACATTCTGTCAGAACTCTCCACCATGACCCATCCATCTTGGGTGGCCCCACACAGCATGGCTTAGTTTCATTTAGTTAGACAAGGCTGTGGTCCATGTGATCAGATTGGTTACTTTTCTGTGATTGTGGTTTTAGTCTGTCTGCCCTGCGATGCCCTCTCTCAGCACCGACCATCTTACTTGGGTTTCTCTTACGTTGGATATGGAATATCTCTTCATGGCTGCTCCAGCAAGAGCAGCCACTGCTCCTTTTCTTGGATGTGGGGTATCTCCTCTTGGATGCTCCTGCACCATGCACCCACCACTCTTGTTAGGTCCAATGCGATGCCCTCTCTCAGCACCGACCATCTTACTTGGGTTTCTCTTACATTGGATATGGAATATCTCTTCATGGCTGCTCCAGCAAGAGCAGCCACTGCTCCTTTTCTTGGATGTGGGGTATCTCCTCTTGGATGCTCCTGCACCATGCACCCACCACTCTTGTTAGGTCCAAGAATCAAGGCAAATTGGAAGTGGTCAAACAGGAGATGGCAAGAGTGAAGGTCGACATTCTAGGAATCAGTGAGCTTAAATGGACTGGAATGTGTGAATTTAACTCAGATGACCGTTTTATCTACTACTGTGGGCAGGAATCCCTTAAAAGAAATAGAGTGCCCGTCATGGTCAACAAGAGTCCAAAATGCAATATTTGGATGCAATCTCAAAAATGACAGAATGATCTCTGTTTGTTTCCAAGGCAGTTCAGTTCAATTCAGTCACTCAGTCATGTCCGACTCTTTGCGACACCATGAATCGCAGCACGTCAGGCCTCCCTGTCCATCACCATCTCTTGGAGTTCACTCAGACTCACGTCCATCGAGTCAATGATGCCATCCAGCCATCTCATTCTCTGTCATCCCCTTCTCCTCCTGCCCCCAATCCCTCCCAGCATCAGATTCTTTTCCAATGAGTCAACTTTTCGCATGAGGTGGCCAAAGACTGGAGTTTCAGCTTTAGCATCATTCCTTCCAAAGAAATCCAATATCACCGTAATCCAAGTCTATGCCCCAACCAGTAATGCTGAAGAAGCTGAATTTGAACGGTTCTATGAAGACCTACAAGACCTTTTAGAACTAACACCCCAAAAGGGTGTCCTTTTCATTATAGGGGACTGGAATGCAAAAGTAGGAAGTTAAGAAACACCTGGAGTAACAGGCAAATTTGGCCTTGGAGTATGGAATGAAGCAGGGCAAAGGCTAATAATAGAGTTTTGCCAAGAGAACACACTGGTCATAGCAAACACCCTCTTCCAACAATACAAGAGAAGACTCTACACATGGACATCACCAGATGGTCAACACCAAAATCAGATTGATTATATTCTTTGCAGCCAAAGATGGAGAAGCTCTATACAGTCAGCAAAAACAAGACCAGGAGCTGACTATGGGCTCAGATCATGAACTCTTTATTGCCAAATTCAGACTTAAAATGAAGAGAGTAGGGAAAACCGCTAGGCCATTCAGGTATGACCTAAATCAAATCCCTTATGACTATACAGTGAAAGTGAGAAATAGATTCAAGGGATTAGATCTGATAGACAGAGGGCCTGAAGAACTATGGATGGAGGTTCATGACATTGTACAGGAGACAGGGATCAAGACCATCCCCATGGAAAAGAAATGCAAAAAAGCAAAATGGCTGTCTGAGGAGGCCTTACAAATAGTTGTGAAAAGAAGAGAGGTGGAAAACAAAGGAGAAATGAGAAGACATACCCATTTGAATGCAGAGTTCCAAAGAATAGCAAGGAGAGATAAGAAAGGCTTCCTCAGTGATCAGTGCAAAGAAATAGAGGAAAACAATAGAAAGGGAAAAACTAGAGATCTCTTCAAGAAAATTAGAGATACCAAGGGAACATTTCATGCAAAGATGGACACAATAAAGGACAGAAATGGTATGGATCTAACAGAAGCAGAAGATATTAAGAAGAGGTGGCAAGAATACACAGAAGAACTGCAAAAAAAAAAAAAAAAAAAAAAGATCTTAATGACCCAGATAACACGATGGTGTGATCACCAATCTAGAGCCAGACATCCTGGAATGCAAAGTCAAGTGGGCCTTAGGAAGCATCATTATGAACAAAGCTAGTGGAGGTGATGGAATTCCAGTTGAGCTATTTCAAATCCTGAAAGATGATGCTGTGAAAGTGCTGCACTCAATATGCCAGCAAATTTGGAAAACTCAGCAGTGGCCGCAGAACTGGAAAAGGTCAGTTTTCATTCCAATCCCAAAGAAAGGCAATGCCAAAGAATGCTCAAACTACTACACAATTGCCTTCATTTCACATGACAGCAAAGTAATGCTCAAAATTCTCCAAGCCAGGCTTCAACGGTATGTGAACTGTGACTTCCAGATGCTCAAGCTGGCTTTAGAAAAGGCAGAGGAACCAGAGATCAAATTGCCAGCATTTGCTGAATCATCAAAAAGGCAAAAGAGTTCCAGAAAAACATCTATTTCTGCTTTATTGACTATGCCAAAGCATTTGACTGTGTGGATCACAACAAACTATGAAAAATTCTTCAAGAGCTGAGAATACCAGACCACCTTACCCGCCTCTTGAGAAATCCATATGCAGGTTAAGAAGCAACAGTTAGAACTGGACATGGAACAACAGGCTGTTTCCAAATTGGGAAAGAGTACATCAAGGCTGTATGTTGTCACCCTGCTTATTTAACTTATATGCAGAGTACATCATGAGAAATGCTGGACTGGATGAAGCACAAGCTGGAATCAAGATTGCTGGGAGAAACATCAATAACCTCAGATAAGCAGATGACACCACCCTTATGGCAGAACATGAAGAAGAACTAACGAGACTCGGTGAAAGTGAAACAGGAGAGTGAAAAAGTTGGCTTAAAACTCAACATTCAGAAAACTAAGATCATGACATCTGGCCCCATCATTTCATGGCAAATAGATGGGGAAATAGCGGAAACAGTGGCAGACTTTACTTTGGAGGGCTCCAAAATCCCTGCAGACAGTGACTACAGCCATGAAATTTTAAAGACACTTGTTCCTTGGAAGAAAAGTTATGACCTACTTAGACAGCATATTAAAAAGCAGAGATATTACTTTGTCAACAAAGGTCCATCTAGTCAAAGCTATGGTTTTTCTAGTATTCATGAATGGATGTGAGCGTTGGACTATAAAGAAAGCTGAGCACTGAAGAACTGATGCTTTTGAACAGTGGCCTTGGAGAAGACTCTTGAGAGTTCCCTGGACAGCAAAGAGATCCACCCAGTCCATCCTAAAGGAAGTCAGTCCTGAATATTCATTAGAAGGACTGATGCTGAAGCTGAAACTCCAATACTTCGGCCACCTGATGTGAAGAACTAACTCATTTAAAAAGACCCTCGTGCCGGGAAAGATTGAGGGTGGGAGGAGGAGGGGATGACAGAATGAGGTGGTTGAATTGTATCACGGATTCAATGGACATAAGTTTGAGTAAACTCCAAGAGTTGGTGATGGAAAGGGAGGCCTGGTGTCCTGCAGTCCATGGGGTCATTACGAGTCAGACACAACTGAGTGATTGAACTGTACTGACTGATATATAAAATAGATAACCAACAAGGAGTTATTATACAGCACAGGGAAGTATATTCAATATTTTGTGATAACCTATAAGAGAAAAGAATCTGAAAAAGAATATATGTTTTTATGTATTATATACATATATGTACTATATACATATGTTTAACCTTTCACTGTGGTGTATACCTGGAACTAACACAACACTGTAAATCAAATCTACTTCAATAAAGAAAAAATTTAAAAAGAATTTGAAACCAATTGCAGAAACTTCACTCTAATGTTTGAAGTTACATAGACAGAACTGTAAGAATATAAAGAAAGATATAAAAGGTGGATATTGAAAAGTGGAAAAGTAGCATTTGAACATAAAACCATAGTTTGAAATTTTGGAAGGGTATAAGGCAGCAGGTAGGTGTTAAATTTAACAGATGAATACTAACTTGTTAGGTGTATACATTGCAGGAGAGTATAGACAGCATTTCTGAAACATGATGATAAGTTACAACCCAGGATGGTGTGGTAGTAGACAGGAAGAAGGAGAAGCAGATTTTCTGGTATGTTCCTCATAGCTTGGTAATCCTGGGTCTTTATGCAATATGGAGTCAGATTTTGGGAAATCGTCAAAAAAAGGTGCTCTTCTGAGATACTCAAAGTTTCCTGATTTAACCTAGTTAACCTCAACCAGAAATTCTGGGAACTGTGATCTTTCTCATATCATTTCAGTTCAGTTCAGTCGCTCAGTCGTGTCCGACTCCCTCAACCCCATGAACCGCAGCATGCCAGGCCTCCCTGTCCATCACCAGTTCCCAGAGTTCACCCAAACTCATGTCCATTGGGTTGGTGACACCATCTAACCATCTCTTTCTCATTTAGAGATCCTAAAAGCTGAAAGGAAACAGGGGTGAGCGTGGGGTAAAAATAGACTAAGATAGCACATAGAAGGTGAAGGTTTATTTCAGAGATGAATGTGTCTGAGAAGTAATTTGAATATCTTTTGGCTTATTTTGTTTTGGTTTTAGTTTATTTTTGTGTTTTCAACTGCTTAAAGATTTAGAGTAGTAAATCTCAGAGTGGGACGAAAACACGTAAGACTGTATTCTCAGTTCCCTACCAGGCAGATATTACCTGTTATACAAAATCAGCAAGAGAACTCTCAAAGGAGGTAAAAGAAGTTTCCTCACTGGGATGACAGTGAAATAGAGTATGGGCGTCACTGGTGGCTCACATGGTGAAGAATCCGCCTCCAATGCAGTCTACCTGGGTTCAATGCCTGATGTGGGAAGATCCCCTGGAAAAGGGAATGGTTTACCTACTCCAGTATTCTGGCCTGGAGAAGTAAAAGAGTGGAGTAGAGGTCTCATTCCTCTCATTTCCTTAATATTTTTAGCATATATGCTTCTAATTTCTTAAAATAAAAACCATCAAACAAAGTCAGTGCAATGTACTCCAAATTTACTTTGCATTTGGATTTAACCTAAGGTTACCAATGACAAAGAATATAGTCTGAGTTATTATTCTTTTGCATGTGATTTTAAGGTTATGAAAAATATGAGGTCAAAGAGTTCTTATCCATTAGTTCTGAAAATGCCCTCATTTGACTGTGATTGACAGCTTTTGACAATGATTGATGGACTCTGATGAGCAGTGATAAAAATGACAACCTTAAGTATTTTGAACAAGATACACTTTAAAGGAATTAAGTTGCTAATAGATTAACAGTGGTCAATGAAGAAGGAGCAGGTCATTACTTTTTATGGATTATGGGATTATCATTTCTCATGGAACATTGATAATCATTCTCACAAGTCCTTCCTGAGATTCTAGTGCAGTAGAATTCTCTTTCAGATAATATTCTCTTCTATATGAAGCCCAAGTTAACACATTCTGTCTCTCACTATGCTTTCGGAGATTTGGCATTCACTGCAGAACACTAAGGCCCTTTTTATTGTATAATATGATCTTTTTGGATACACACATAGTACTTTTTCTTAAATTCATGCAAAATGACAGGACAGTAAAGCCAAAATCACATCCAGATATTTCACTTCCTCTGGGTTCATATTATTATAATTCTGACTAGTTTTCTAATGAATTAACAAATTCCTTGATCTTGCATCAAAAAAGTAATGTACCCATTTTTAGCTCTTAAAGAAAATCAAGCTTTTGCTATGAGCTTCACTCATCTAGGCTGTTACCTAGGAAAAAAAAGATGATTTTTTTATTGAAGTGTTTAATGTAGGTAAGAATCAGTTCAAGTATACTTTCAACAAATCTCTCATTAAAAGTTAATTTTTTCCCCTAAGGAAATACATTCTCCATTTTTGTCAATTCAGTTCAGTTCAGTCACGAAGTCATGTCTGACTCTTTGTCACTCCATGAACTGCAGCTCACCAGGCCTTCCTGTCCATCACCAGCTCCTGGAGTTTACCCAAACTCATGTCCATTGAGTCGGTGATGCCATTAAACCATCCCAGACAACAATCTCTGTTGTCCCTTTCTCCTCTTGCCTTTAGTCTTTCCCAACATCAGGGTCTTTTCAAATGAGTCAGCTCTTTGCATCAGGTGGCCAAAATATTGGAGTTTCAGCTTCAACATCAGTCTTTCCAATGAACACCCAGGACTGATTTCCTTTAGGATGGACTGGTTGGATCTCCTTGCAGTCCAAGGGACTCTCAAGAGTCTTCTCCAACACCACAATTCAAAAAGCATCAATTCTTTGGTGCTCAGCTTTATTCCCAGTCCAATTCTCACATCCATACATGACCGCTGGAAGAACCACAGCCTTGACTAGATGGACCTTTGTTGGCAAAGTAATGTCTCCGCTGTGTCTCTGCTGTTAATAGTATTGATGTATTTGCATGCATGCTCTGTTGCTTCAGTCCTTTCTGACTCTTTGCAGCCATATGAACTGTCACCTGCCAGGCTCCTCAGTCCATGGGATTCTCCAGACAGAATACTGGAGTGGACTGCCAAGACCTTCTCCAGGGGATCTTCCCAACCCAGGGATTGAACCTGCATCTCCTGCATTGCAGGCAGATTCTTTACAGACTGAGTCCCCAGGGAAGCCCCCATATTAATGTACTTTAAATAAATAATCACTCAGTCGTGTCCAACTCTTTGCGACTCCGTGGACTATACAGTTCATGGAATTCTCCAGGCCAGAATACTAGAGTGGGTAACCTTTCCCTTCTCCAGGGGATTTTCCCAATCCAAGGATTGAACCCAGGTCTCCCACATTGCAGGCAGGTTCTTTACCAACAGAAGTATCAGGGAAGTCCTATGAACTGGGACAAACTCTGGTAGATGGTGCAGGACACACTGCCTTGGGTACAGTGGTCCATGGGGTCACAAAGAGTCAGGTGTGACGTAGTGGCTGAACAACAACACCCAGTGCCAACTTGTTTCTATATATGCTATTTTTTCTATAACATTTCTTATATTCTTCATGTTATTTTAAACTTCACAGTTGTCATCTTTTCTGTTGCTCTTACCAGTAAGACTTGATGATACAATGGCCTCCATTAGATCCAAAACTAAATTCTCACAAGTGCAAAATAAAAAGAACATGCTAAACAGCAGTAACATGTATGAAAAAAGCATAAGAATAGTGGCTGACTATACATTCAATGTTGATCCTTCCCTGGTTGCTCAGAGTGGAAAGAATCTGCCTTCAATGGAGCAGACCTGGGTTTGATCCTTGGGTTAGGAAGATCTCCTGCAGAAGGTGGGAATGTAAATTGGTGTAATCACTATAGAGAACAGTATGGTGGTTCCTTAAAAAACTGAACTTAGAGCAACTAAATATAGCTCTACTAAATATAGATCCAGCACTCTCACTCCCGGGTATATATTCAGAGGAAATCATAATTTGAAAAGATACACATGCCCCAGGGTTCACAGCAGCGCTAGCACAATAGCCAACAACCAAGGGATGTAAAAAGATGTGCTACACATATACAACGGAGTATTACTCAGCCACGAAAAGAACAAAATTATGCCATTTGCAGTGACATGGAGGTCCTAGAGAGTATCATACGGAGTGAAGTAAATCAGACACAGAAAGACAAATATTGTATGATTTCACTTAGAGCAACTAAATATAGCTCTACTAAATATAGATCCAGCACTCTCACTCCTGGGTATATATTCAGAGGAAATCATAATTTGAAAAGATACACATGCCCCAGGGTTCACAGCAGCGCTAGCACAATAGCCAACAACCAAGGGATGTAAAAAGATGTGCTACACATATACAACGGAGTATTACTCAGCCACGAAAAGAACAAAATTATGCCATTTGCAGTGACATGGAGGTCCTAGAGAGTATCATACGGAGTGAAGTAAATCAGACACAGAAAGACAAATATTGTATGATTTCACTATAAATGAAACCTAAAAAAAAAGGATACAAACAGAATTAGAGTCACAAGCATAGATAACAAACTTGTGGTCACCAGGGGATAAAGAGGTTAGAGATAAATTAACACTGTTGCTGCTGCTGCAAAGTCGCTTCAGCCGTGTCCGACTCTGTGTGACCCCATAGACTTCAGCCCACCAGGCTCCCCTGTCCCTGGGATTCTCCAGGCAAGAACATTGGAGTGGGATGCCATTTCCTACTGTATAGTAAATAGATAACTAATAAGACCCTACTGTATAGCCCAGGGCACTCTACTCAGTATTCTGTAATGGCCTGTATGGGAAAGGAACCTAAAAAAAAGACTACTTATGTGTAGCCTATATGTAGATATAGACTGCATATATCTGTATCTATGTATGTAATTGATTCACTTTGCTATACATCTGAAATTGACACAACATTGTAAAATCAACTATATAGTCCAATAAAAAATTTTAAAAATAAAAATAGAGAATTTAAGACAACATGATATAATAAGCTTTGGAATTTAGTGATCTAGATTTAAATTTTGATTATCTGACCTTAACTATAGCTAGATTTGTCATCTGTAGAATGGAGATATTGATAATAACTATCATTTATTGTCTGTTTTCTAGAGGAGCAACCCCACGTCCAAGGAGTGGCAGCTGCACAGGCGCAGGAGGGCCGAGAGGAGCTACTCCTCGTCCAAGGTGAGGAGCAGTGGCTGAGCTTTCCTGCAGCAGCTGTGAAGAGAGACCCCACATCCAAGGTAAGAGATACCCAAGTAAGATGGTAGGTATTGCGAAAGGGAATCAGAGGGCAGACACACTGAAACCATAATCACAGAAAGCTAGCCAATCTGATCACACAGACCACATCCTTGCCTAAGTCAGTGAAACTAAGCCATGCCATGTGGGGCCACCCAAGATAGACAGGTCATGTTGGAGAGGTCTGACAGAATGTGGTCCACTGGAGAAGGGAATGGCAAACCACTTCAGTATTCTTGCCTTGAGAATCCCATGAACAGTATGAAAAGGCAAAATGATAGGATACCAAAAGAGGAACTCTCCAGGTCATTAGATGCCCAATATGCTACAGGAGATCAGTGGAGAAATAACTCCAGAAAGAATGAAGGGATGGAGCCAAAGCAAAAGCGATACCCAGTTGTGGTTGTGACTGATGATAGAAGCAAGGTCTGATGTTGTAAAGAGCAATGTTACATAGGAACCTGGGATGTGAGGTCCATGTTTCAAGGCAAATTGGAAGTGGTCAAACAGGAAATAGCAAGAGTAAACATTGACATTCTAGGAATCAGAGAACTAAAATGGACTGGAATGGGTAAATTTAACCCAGATGACCATTATATCTACTACTGTGGGGAGGAATACCTTAGAATAAATGGAGTACCCATCATGGTCAACAAAAGAGTTCGAAATGCAGCACTTGGATGCAGTCTCAAAAATGACAGAATGGTCTCTTTTTGTTTCCAAGGCAAACCATTCAATATCAGAGTGATACAACCTATGCCCCAACCAGGAATGCTAAAGAAACTGAAGTTGAACGGTTCTATGAAGACCTACAAGACCTTCTAGAACTAATACCCCAAAAAGATGTCCTTTTCATTATAGGGGATTGGAATGCAAAAGTAGGAAGTCAAGAAACACCTGGAGTAACAGGCAAATTTGGACTTGGGGTACAGAATGAAGCAGGGCAAAGACTAATAGAGTTTTGGAAAGAGAACACACTGGTCATAGCAGACACCCTCTTCCAACAACACAAGAGAAAATTTTACACATGGACATCACCAGATGGTCAACACCAAAATCAGATTGATTATATTCTTTACAGCCAAAGATGGAGAAGCTCTATACAGTCAGCAAAAACAAGACCAGGAGCTGACTGGCTCAGATCATAAACCCCTTTTTGCAAAATTCAGACTTAAACTGAAGAAAGTAGGGAAATTCACTAGATCACTCAGGTATGACCTAAATCAAATCCCTTATGATTATACAGTGGAAGTGAGAAATAGATTTAAGGGACTAGATCTAATAGACAGAGTGCCTGATGAACTATGGATGGACGTTCATGTACAGGAGACAGGGATCAAAACCATCCCCATTGAAAAGAAATGCAAAAAGGCAAAATGGCTGTCTGAGGAGGCCTTACAAATAGCTGTGAAAAGAAGATACGCGAAAAGCAAACAAGGAAAGGAAAGATATTCCTATTTGAATATTGATATTCTCTTATGTGTTGCCTCATTTTGTACCAATAAAAATCTCTAATTGTACTGTCAAGATTTCTGAGTGTCCCACCCCAGCACGCAGCTTTGGTTGCACAGAGACCTGGGTTTGACATCCGTGGTTGGGGGTTAAATTTTGTCTCCTGGAAAGATACTGAGGTCCTAGCCCTTGGTGCCTGTGAACATGAGCTTATTGGGAAATAGGGTCATTGTAGATGTAAGCAAATTAAAATGAGGTCACACTGGATTAAGGTGGCCTCTAAGCCAGTATGGCTATATTTCTCATAAGAAGATAAGATACATGAAGATGCACACATACACACACAGAGAGAATGCCATAAAAATGCAAGGACAGCGATTGAAGTGGCATGACTACAAGCCAGCGGACGCCAAGGACTGTTGTCAACCACCAGAAACTAGGAGGGAGACTCAGAGTAGACTTTCCCTCAGAAACTCCAGAAGGAACCAACCCAGCTGACACATGGATTTTGAGATCTGGTGTTACACAATGATATCTACCTTACAGAATTAGCATGCATGCTCAGTCGATCAGTCGTGTCTGACACTTTGTGACCCTGTGCACTGTGGCCTGCCAAACTCCTCTGTCCATGGGATTTTCTAGGGAAGAATACTGGAGTGGGTTTCCATTGCCTTCTCCACACAGATTAGGGCAGTGGTTAAATGAGATGCTGCTTATAGGTACAAACATGGTTTGGCACCTGCTGAGATTCTAGTTTCTGGTTCCAGGAGATCCGGAGGTAAGAAACAAGCCCAGTAGAGACAACCAACCCTGTCCTCCTCAGGCAAAGCAGCCCTTATTTCATTTTGACTGAAGAGCGACAATACCAATGTGTAACAAGCTTTTGTTACAGGAGAGAAGGACTCACCACACTTTCACGTCCTTAACAATTTCTGTTTGTATCTTCTATGATTACTTTACAGTCTTTCATTTATTTGCATAAATGTTTCATAATCATAATCACAGTATAGACATCATTTCAGACTCTATTTTTTCACTCTGTATATTTAAGCATTTTTCTTGCTTCTACTTAATCATAATTAAGTGTTAATAATTTCCCTTCTTTGTATGTGAGGGTCATGGATGAATTCATGGAAGATGGAGCTTCCAAGCTGGGAAAACTGAGGCGAGAGGGAAATGAGAAGCATCTCAAATCTTCTGAGGTTGGTGTCAGAAAGAAGGAAGCCCTCTTCCCTCTAGACGTGGGGATCGTCCGCTGGGGTGGGAGAGCCTTGTGTTGAGAATGATCCCCCTTGGTGACATGGATGCTTCCACGAGGCTGTGGAAACCTCGAGACCAAAGCCCAGGGCCCTTACGGGCATAAGGGATGAGTGTGGGTGCTTTCTAAAGCTCCACGCCTTGTTTTCCAGAGGAAATCACTACAATTCTGAAAGCTTTCTTTGTAGGCCAATCACACTCATAGAGTTCACATTTATTTGGGGTGACTGGCAATTATGGAGCTCCCAATGGCACCCCACTCCAGTACGCTTGCCTGGAAAATCCCATGGGCGGAGGAGCCTGGTGGGCTGCAGTCCATGGGGTCGCTAAGAGTCGGACACAACTGAGCAACTTCACTTTCACTTTTCACTTTCATGCATTGGAGAAGGAAATGGAAACCCACTCCCGTGTTCTTGCCTGGAGAATCCCAGGGACGGGGGAGCCTGGTGGGCTGCCGTCCACGGGATCACACAGAGTCGGACACGACTGAAGCGACTTAGCAGCAGCAGCAGCAGCAGCAGCCCCAACCCAAGTTATCCCCCGGTATTCAGGCTGACTACATGTTCAGCCTCAACAACTGCCTGGATGAACCAGCCCTCCCCTGGGAGAGGCATTAATTCACTAAACCGTATTCTCCTTGTATTAGGGTTATCCAGAAAACAACACAGGAGGTACAGAGAGATTTATTTTAAGGAACTGACTCATGTGAAAACTCAGCAGTGGCCACAGGACTGGAAAAGGTCAGTTTTCATTCCAATCCCAAAGAAAGGCAATGCCAAAGAATGCTCAAACTACTGCACAATTGCACTCATCTCACACGCTAGTAAAGTAATGCTCAAAATTCTCCAAGCCAGGCTTCAGCAATACGTGAACCGTGAACTCCCTGATGTTCAAGCTGGTTTTAGAAAAAGCAGAGGAACCAGAGATCAAATTGACAACATCCGCTGGATCATGGAAAAATCAAAAGAGTTCCAGGAAAACATCTATTTCTGCTTTATTGACTATGCCAAAGCCTTTGACTATGTGGACCACAATAAACTGTGGAAAATTCCGAAAGAGATGGGAATACCAGACCACCTAACCTGCCTCTTGAGAAATCTGTATGCAGGTCAGGAAGCAACAGTTAGAANAGACAATAAACTGTGGAAAATTCTGAAAGAGATGGGAATACCAGACCATCTGACCTGCCTCTTGAGAAATCTATATGCAGATAAGGAAGCAACAGTTAGAACTGGAAATGTAACAACAAACTGGTTCTAAATAGGAAAAGGAGTATGTCAAGGCTGTATATTTTCACCCTTCCTATTTAACGTATATGCAGCATACATCATAAGAAACACTGGGCTGGAAGAAACACAAGCTGGAATCAAGATTGCCGGGAGAAATATCAATACCCTAGATATGCAGATGACACCACCCTTATGGCAGAAAGTGAAGAGGAACTAAAAAGCCTCTTGATGAAAGTGAAAGAGGAGAGTGAAAAAGTTGGTTTAAAGCTCAACATTCAGAAAACTATGATCATGGCATCCGGTCCCATTGCTTCATGGGACATAGATGGCAAAAGAGTGGAAACAGTGTCAGACTTTATTTTGGGGGGCTCCAAAATCACTGCAGATGGTGATTGCAGCCATGAAATTAAAAAACGCTTACTCCTTGGAAGGAAAGTTATGACCAACCTAGATAGCATATTAAAAAGCAGAAATATTACTTTGTCAACAAAGGTCCTTTTAGTCAAGGCTGTGGTTTTTCCAGTAGTCATGGGGTGTGAGAGTTGGACTGTGAAGAAAGCTGAGCACCGAAGAATTGATGCTTTTGAACTGTGATGTTGGAGAAGACTCTTGAGAGTCCCTTGGACTGCAAGGAGATCCACCCAGTCCATTCTAAAGAAGACCAGTCCTGGGTGTTCATTGGAAAGACTGATGCTGAAGCTGAAACTCCAATACTTAGGCCACCTCACGCAAAGAGTTGACTCATTGGAAAAGACTTTGATGCTGGGGGGGATTGGGGGCAGGAGGAGAAGGGGACAACAGAGGATGAGATGGCTGGATGGCATCACCGACTCAATGCACATGAGTTTGGGTGAACTCCGGGAGTTGGTGATGGCAAGGGAGGCCTAGTGTGATGTGATTCATGGGGTCACAAAGAGTCGGACACGACTGAGCAACTGAACTGAACTGATTTTGTGTTTCTCATGTGCCAGACAATAAGTGCTTTATAGTCTTATTCCATTTAACCTTCATAGTAACCTTGCTAAGTAAATAGCATTATTATCCTCATTTTACACAGAAAATTATTAAGTCCCAGTACAGCATGTTAATTTTTTCCAATATCACAGAGCTAATATGTGACAGAACATGAGTTCCAAGCCCTGGTCTCAGATACCAGAGCCTGCACTTTAACCACGGAGACTTGAGTGAGATAATGCATGTTCACTGGTGACGTGAGCCAAACACATAGTAAATGTTTAGCAAATGTTGGTTTCATTTTGTTACAATTTCATTATGTAGTGTGCTTGTTAGAACATCATTTAAATATTAGGTGCATTTCTAGCTACCATATTATATTATAAGAATGTATTGCCGACTAAAGTGAGGAAAAATAAATAGGATATTAAAATTCGCCATATATAGCCACATTGAGTGTTGGGCACGTTCATTTTGAAGGAAAAAGGACCCTGAATGTTGTATATGATCCCAATGGAATGGAACTTGATGAATAAATAAGACATATGAGAAGAGGTATCTTAAAATTACCATATGTAAAGTAGATAGCCAATGGGAATTTGCTCTATGACTCTGGAAACTCAAACCTGGCTTCTGTAACAACCTAGGAGGGTAGAATGGGGAGGGAGATGGGTGGGCAGTTCAAGAGGGAGGGGACATATGTATATCTATGACTGATTCATGTTGATTTTTGGCAGAAACCACACAGTTCTGTAAAGTACTTATCCTTCAATTAAAAAATAAATGTACTTTTTTAAAAAATAAAAAAAAAAAAACTGAGAAAGTTCTTTCTCATAAACAGAGTTGCCCAAGGGTAGATGAACTGCCTCAGGAAAAAAAAATAATCAGATTGTTTCTGGAATGCAATAAAGCCCACTGCACCTGGCCTTGTTTAAATTCAGAGTCTTTGTCTAGAACTATCATTTTATGAGATTTCTGGTTGAATTGTTGATGTTGTTGTTGTTTAATTGCTAAGTCGTGTATGACTCTTTAGTGACCTCATGGACTGTAGCCTGCCAGGCTCCTCTGTCCACGAGACTTCCCAGGAAAGAATACTGGAGTAGGTTGCCATTTCCTTCTCCAGGGGATCTTCCTGACCCAGGGATAAAATCCGTTTTTCCTGCATTGCCAGGCAGATTCTTTACCACTGATCCACCAGGGAAGCCTCTTTCTGGTTGAATGCATGCTAAGTCACTTCAGTCGTGTCAGACTCTTTACGATCCCATGGACAGAGGAGCCTGGCAGGCTACAGTCCATGGGATTCTCCAGGCAAGAATACTGGAGTGTTGCTGTGCCCTGCTTCAGGGAACCTTCCCAACCTAGGGATTGACCTCATGTCTCTTACGTCTCATGCATTGGCAGGTGGATTCTTTACCACTAGCGTCACCTGGGAAGTCCCTTTCGGTTGAATACTTGAGCTCAATTATATCACCATGCTTCCCAGTCTTTGTCAAGCTCTTCCCTAGCCCCAGATGTGAAACCCCTCAGCCACTTGTCGTAGGGGGGCCCTATCATCCTCTCATTGCCACAATCTTGGCATCCCATCACTATTGTAATTGATTCCCCACCGCTACATCTTTCGTCAACACTTTGTATTTATTTGCTAGAAACTCTGATGTATTATTAACTAAACTACCCTATAGCTTCACATCCTTCACTCAGTGCCCTAGTTGTCTACTTGTCTACAAAAATCTGACATTCCCTTGAATCAAACTTTTACCCTTTTTCACTCTCCTGTGTCAGCCCATTTTCCCCTACTCTTGCACCACAGAGTAAAAGACTTAGATTTACCTTCTTGATCTTCAGGGCTATTCCAAACAATTACTCTCTAATTCCCCACAAAGCATGTCTTCTGGTCTCCTGTCATGTCACTATGTTGCCTTCTGTCCATCATTGCTGTTTTAAAAAACTCCACATTTTTTGAGAGTTTTATTCTTCCCACAGTTGACTAGAGAGAATTTAATATATGCATTGTTGAATAATCCATAAATTGTGGACTAAGCCTTTGGCTCCTTGCTCTCCATATCCCCAGGTTCTTTCTCCTCTGCTGTATTTTAGAAATGTATTTTGAAATTATACCCTCTCTAGATAATTCTTACAGCGATCAATGAGTCTGACATATAGCAAGAAATATACTTGGTTAATAGATTATTCTTTTGTATTACGTTACCCAGATTCACTGTTTGAGTTTAAAGCATCTCACTTCAAATATCTCACTTCATTTATTTGATTCACATCACCCGTTCTTTTCTCTTCCTCTTTACAAACTTTACCCCTGATCCTCTGGACAGTTTCTGTCACCCATCTGAACTCCTTCCCTAAGTGCTTTAGAGTCCATGACCCTTTTTTTCAGTTCCTTTTTATTCTTTAGTATTTTACTCTCATTCTTTGATGGTATGCCTAAAACATTCAGCTTCTGATCAAGTCCTTCCCATCTTAAAACATGTCACCCTTGAAAAAAATATTCTCCTCTAGCCACCATGTATTGGTTCCCTTTGTAGGTAAAATCTTGAAACTTCTTAGAAAAAGCTCTACAGTTTGTTTCCATTTATTTTCATCCCATTCATTTCTTATCCAACTCTAATTTGACTTCTGACTCCACCACTTCACTGAATCCACTTGCACTGATATCTACAATGCCTTCAATACTATCAAATAGAATGAAAAAATTGCTGTGCTCATCTCACTTCATCTTTCCCTGGTGATTATCATGCTGAGCATTCCTTCTTTACTGAAATCCTCTTCCCTCTGAGCTTCTGGATCTTTCTCTCCTAAATCTCTCCTTTCTCCATTTTTTCTCTTCTGTCATTTTCCTGTACTCTTGTTCCTCTGCCCAGATTTAATATATTATATAGTGAAAGTGAAGTCACTCAGTTGTGTTCGACTCTTTGCGACCTGTGGACTATAGCCCACCAAGCTTCTCCATCCATGGGATTCTCCAGGCAAGAATACTGGAGTGGGTTGCCATTTACTTCTCCAAATATATTATATACCCCTCCCTAAAGGACCTTCAGTTCAGTTTAGTCACTCAGTCATGTCTGACTCTTTGCAACCCAACGGCATGCAGCACTCGAAACCTCCCTGTCCATCACCAACTCCCAGAGTTTACTCAAACTCATGTCCATTGAGTCAGTGATGCCATCGAACCATCTCATCCTCTGTCATCCCTTTCTCCTCCCGCCTTCAGTCTTTCCCATTCTTTTAAATGAATCAGTTCTTCACATCAGGTGGCCAAAGTATTGGAGTTTCAGTTTTAGCATCAGTCCTTCCAATGAATATTCAGGATTGATTTCCTTTAGGATGGACTGGGTGGATCTCCTTGCTATCCAAGGGACTCTCAAGAGTCCAACAGCACAGTTCAAAAGCATCAATTCTTCGGTGCTCAGCTCTCTTTATAGTCCAACTCTCACATCCGCACATGACTAGAGGAAAAACCATAGCCTTGACTAGATGGATCTTTGTTGGCAAAGTAATGTCTCTGCTTTTTAATATGCTGTCTAGGTAGGTCATAACTTTTCTTCCAAGGAGCAGGCGTCTTTTAATTTCATGGCTGCAATCACCATCTGCAGTGATTTTGGAGCCCCCCCAAATAAAGTCTGCCACTGTTTCTACAGTTTCCCCATCTATTTGCCATGAAGTGTGGGACAAGATGGCATGATCTTAGTTTGAGCTTTAAGCCAACTTTTCACTCTCCTGTTTCCCTTTCATCAAGAGGCTCTTTAGATCTTCTTCACTTTCTGCCATAAGGGTGGTGTCATCTGCATATCTGAGGTTATTGATATTTCTCCCGGCAATCTTGATTCCAGCTTGTGCATCATCCAGTCCAGCATTTCTCATAATGTACTCTGCATATAAGTTAAATAAACAGGGTGACAATATACAGCCTTGACATTTTCCTTTCCCTATTTGGAACCAGTCTGTTGTTCCATGTCCAGTTCTAACTGTTGCTTCCTGATCTGCCAAATTAAAAAATAAAAGACCTTCAGTTCAGTTCTGTCGCTCAGTCGTGTCCGACTCTTTGTGACACCATGAATCACAGCATGTCAGGCCTCCCTGTCCATCACCAACTTCCGGAGTTCACTCAGACTCACGTCCATCGAGTCAGTGATGCCATCCAGCCATCTCATCCTCTGTCGTCCCCTTCTCCTCCTGCCCCTAATCCTTCCCAGCATCAGAGTCTTTTCCAATGAGTCAACTCTTTGCATTAGGTGGCCAAAATACTGGAGTTTCAGCTTTAGCATCATTCCTTCCAAAGAAATCCCAGGGCTGATCTCCTTCAGAATGGACTGGTTGGATATCCTTGCAGTCCAAGGGACTCTCAAGAGTCTTCTCCAACACCACAGTTCAAAAGCATCAATTCTTTGGCGCTCAGCCTTCTTCACAGTCCAACTCTCACATCCATACATGACTACTGGAAAAACCATAGCCTTGACTAGATGGACCTTAGTCAGCAAAGTAATGTCTCTACTTTTGAATATGCTATCTAGGTAGGTCATAACTTTTCTTCCAAGGAGTAAGTGTCTTTTAATTTCATGGCTGCAGTCACCATCTGCAGTGGTTTTGGAGCCCCCAAAAATAAAGTCTGACACGGTTTCCACTGAAAAGACCTTAGCCAAATTTAAAAATCCAGCTATCACAGGTGCACTAATGTTTCTCAACTTCCAGGCAAGAAATATCAGAATCAGAGCACTACCCTTCTGTATCAGACTGCACTGCAAACATCTTCAGAGGTCTTGACCTGACTGCTTCCTAACCTCAACTTTTTATCCTTCTGCTGGAACCTTCTCTTCCTTTGCTGCCCATTTCAAGGTCTGGTTTCATGTGGTGTTGGTTAGAAATATTGAGAGTCATTATGCATTTCTTTCTTTTTTCCACATCTACCCTGTCACAAGATCTTCTTTCATTTGTTCAGAAACCTTTCATCAAGCACGTGTTATGTACTATGACAGAAGAAAAATGAATAGAAAGGAAATTAGACAATAACACAGATGTGATGTTATGAAAATACATGTAAGCTCAGAAAGTTGGATTCAGTCTATCTGCCTAATATCTGCAAGTCCATCTCTGTTCTCTGCTTTTCTTTTCCACAGTCACTCCCGCTTTTCTTCTACTTTTCTGCAGTTGCCTCTCATTCTATGCAGTCTGTACCCTTTACTCTGCCTTCCTCTCTGTTGTCAGAGTAACCTTTATAAAATGCCATTTGATCTGGTCACCGGCTGATGTTCAAATCTTAAGTGGTTCTCAAAGCTGTCATGGTGTAGTTCACAGTTCACGGCTGAACATCCAAAGCCCGTCACACTTAGGCCCCAGACTTGTTTCCAGCCTCATCTTAGACCATTGCTTCACTTGTTTTCACATCTTCCTCAGACAGCATCTTTTTCCTGGAACATATAAGGTTTTCTCATATCTCTGTACCTTCTCACTTATGATTACCTGTTTCTATAATCCATCTTCCCTTCTCATGCTCACTCAGCTAATTTTCAGGAAATCTTTCCTGATGAGCATGACTTCAAGACTCATATATCCTTTCTTTGTTTCTGTTTCTTCTTTTGCGTACAACTCTGATGGCAGTTATCAATTCATTCACCAAATATTTACTGAGCATCATATATCATGCTTTAATTTATCTGCCCTTTTATCATAGCACACTGTAAGTTCCCTGGAAGGAAAGATTATATGTCATTTTAGGTTGGAGCCCCAGAATCTAATATAAGTATATAGAGAAGGGGCATGCAATAAATACATATTAAATGAGTAGGTATCCATCATAAGAGTCACTGAAGGAAGTACATTGCATTAATGGAATTTATTGGTAGACCTACAACTAGAGGCTAGGATCTCTGGTCCTAGAACCAGGCTGTTTATATGAGTCATAGGTATTACACACTGGCTCTGTGTCCTTGAAGAATTTAATATTCACTCTTATAAAATGTAGATAATTATCATCTCTACCTTACGGAATTGTTAAATAGTTACATTAACATATATATCCACAAAATGGCCACTTCATTATTAGACATAATGCTTCAGAATGAGATAGCTTGTTGATTTAGCTGATCTTCAACATTCCTTGGAGAAGGAAATGGCAACCCACTCCAGTATTTTTGCCTAGAAAATTCCCATGGACAGAGGGGCCTGGTGGGCTGCTGTCCACAGGGTCGCACAGAGTCAGACACGACTGAAGTGACTTAGCATGCATGCATGCATTGGAGAAGGAAATGGCTTTTCTCAACAAGCAGGTCAGGTGGTATGCTATTCCCATCTCTTTCAGAATTTTCCACAGTTTATTGTGATCCACACAGTCAAAGGCTTTGGCATAGT
The DNA here is from genome assembly GCA_006410675.1 of Oreotragus oreotragus. Lineage (NCBI taxonomy): Eukaryota > Metazoa > Chordata > Mammalia > Artiodactyla > Bovidae > Oreotragus > Oreotragus oreotragus. The sequence continues at coordinate 239,331 of SJYX01022706.1, forward strand.
CAATAAAGCAGAAAGAAATGTTTTTCTGGAACTCTCTTGTTTTTCCCATGATCCAGTGGATATTGGCAATTTGATCTCTGGTTCCTCTCTGCCTTTTCTAAAACCAGCTTGATCAGGAAATTCACGGTTCATGTACTGCGGAAGCCTGGCTTGGAGAATTTTGAGCATTACTTTATTAACATGTGAGGTGAGCACAATTGTGCGGTAGTCTGAGCATTCTTTGGCATTGCCTTTCTCTGGGATTGGAATGAAAACTGACCTTTTCCAGTCCTGTGGCCACTGCTGAGTTTTCCAAATTTGCTGGCATAGTGAGTGCAGCACTAGGACAGCATCATCTTTCAGGATTTGAAATAGCTCAAGTGGAATTCCATCACCTCCACTAGCTTTGTTCATAGTGACAATTTCTAAGGCCCTCTTGACTTCACATTCCAGAATGTCTGGCTCTAGATGAGCGATCACACCATCATGATTATCTGGGTCATGAAGGTCATTTTTGTAAAGTTCTTCTGTGTATTCTTGCCACCTCTTCTTAATATCTTCTGCTTCTGTTAGGTCCAGAACATTTCTGTCCTTTATCAAGCCCATCTTTGCATGAAATGTTCCCTTGGTATCTCTAATTTTCTTGAAGAAATCTCTAGTCTTTCCCATTCTGTTCTTTTCCTCTATTTCTTTGCATTGATCACTGAAGAAGGCTTTCTTATTTCTTCTTGCTATTCTCTGAAACTCTGCATTCAGATGCTTATATCTTTCCTTTTCTCCTTTGCTTTTCACCTCTCTTCTTTTCACAGCTATTTGTAAGGCCTCCTCAGACAGCCATTTTGCTTTTTTGCATTTCTTTTCCATGGGGATGGTCTTGATCCCTGTCTCCTGTACAATGTCACAAACCTCATTCCATAGTTCATCAGGCACTCTATCTATCAGATCTAGGCCCTTAAATCTATTTCTCACTTCCACTGTATAATCATAAGGGATTTGATTTAGGTCATACCTGAATGGTCTAGCAGTTTTCCCTACTTTCTTCAATTTGAGTCTGAATTTGGTGATAAGGAGTTCATGATCTGAGCCACAGTCAGCTCCTGGTCTTGTTTTTGTTGACTGTATAGAGCTTCTCTAGTAGGATCTCACATATCACTGCAGAGGCAACACAATCTGAATACTGAATCCCAAATCTCCTCCACTCTTATTCTTCTCTAGAAACTTAAACTTCATTTTAAATCACCAGTTATTCCTCCATGGACAGAACCAGCTGGTGGGAAGGTTGAACTGATAATGAGACATTCACACATGTATATCATTCATCTGATATATATATATGGTAGAGTTCGGGCCGAGGCAGAAAGAGGAAAGATGACTTCAACAAAAGTAGGTTACCTTTATTCAGGCAAGGAGGGGGACAGTCGGCCTAATGACAGGGCTGAGCTCAGAGGAATCAGGGAGGCTCCATGTTTATAGGGAGGTTTGTGGAAGTGATAAGGGAAACATTAATCAGGTGGGATGTTTTGGGTATTCTTTAGTTGAGATGGCATTTGTAGTTGGGCTGGGGGTGCTAAGTCTTCTGTGCAGGTGTGAGGGTGGAAGATTTCTGGACAGGGGGTGATAAGTCCCAGATAGATGCAACTGGCCTGGAGCATCAGGGCAGGACCTAAAGTTCTGTTTTCTCCAAAAATAGATGATCAGCAAGGGCCTTTGAAACTGTTTTTTCTAGGCCCAAATGACTCCATATATATGCAGTTATCCCTTGTTTTTAGATCATTGCATCGTATTCCCAAAAGAAATTATAAAACATTGCATGGAAAAAGTCATATGTTCCAGTTTGACCTAAGCCTACTACATATGGCTGAAGAAATCAACTGAGAAGTTGGACTAGAATCAAGTAAAAGAAGGTATTGAAAACTACACAGATGAGTTTATCCTTATCCTGGAAGACATGATCTGATAAACAACTAGGAGCTGAGGAAAGCTTTTCATAAGGGTAGAGATATGAACTTGACCATGGTATTAAAGAAGATTAAGTGGTCCAAACTTGAGAGGTAAGATGGATTGGAGAGACTAACAAATAAGAGAGATCAGTTAGAAGTGTCTACATGGAGAAATCATGAAACCTGGATCAAGGCAGTAGCAAAAGAAAAAAAAAAGTTTTTTTAAAAGTATACTTTAGAGTCAAAGGTAATAGATTTGTGACCTCAAGTCGGAAATATACTTGAAAAATCGTTTAGTTCACCCTTTTCTCAACTTTCTGATGGTCCTGAGGGTTTCATCTTCGGGGAGTAAAGAACGAGTGATGCCCTTAACTGTAACAGTCAGCTCAGGTCTGGAGAGAGATGCAGACTCTGTTAAGTTTGCGGACTGTGTGGTGTAGCAAGCCCAACTTTGACATCCCTTTGTTTCTTTTCCTGTTACATCTTTGCCCACTCCCTCACCAAACCCGCTCCAGGAGTGAAAAAGCTCTTCCCCTATCTGTGTCCCCAATCCAAAGGCCTTCAATTTCCAGTGCATAAGACAAAAAGGAAAGTGGCTGGTTCCTGCACGCACAATGCTACCAGGGCCCTTCCATGTCTGGGAAAATAGAGGTGGGTGATGAAGGTGATGAAGGCTTTCCATCCACACAGTCCAGCTTCCAGCTCTGTGGAAACTGGGAGCCAGTCTAGCTAGGGACACTGCCAGAGGAGCCCCACATCACCTCATTTATAACCCGGGGAACAGCAAAACAGATATGGGTAGTACGGAATCTCTTCTCACAATCTGGCTTCAAGTCGCCAACTGTAAAGAAAAGAAATTCCTCATGAATGACATAAACCAATTACAGAGCTGCCTAAACCAAGCCCAAGTTCTGAAATGGAGGCCACAGGTTCCCATTAGGCAGGGGGATCTGAACAAGGGCCAAAACAAGCACCTTCGGCACCTTAGGATGCCCGAATTCTGGGCGCTCTCATAGGACAGTCCAGCACTCCACCCTGAAGTTGCGACTGCCATCATCTCCTCAGAGCTAAGGATGTCTTTGCATGCAGTGCTTTGCAACCTCCCTTCTATAATAACCTGACAGATTTCTTTGCTCATTGCCATGTTACTGGACTATCTTATCTACTACCTTGTCCATCACCAAAAGACATGTGAGAAAGGACTGAGATTTGGGTAATTAGTCACCTTAAAGCATTCTCTCAGTTTTTGTAAATGTGTATGTTTTCTTTGACATGGAATTTTTTTTTCCAGTCTAAAACCACTATAAGTTTGAAGAATAGGGAATAAAAAATTAAGGTGGTGGTAGATAAATATTAACTGATCACCTATCATGTGCCATGATCTTTATATTATTTCTTTTAATCCCTCACAACTTGGTGAGCCATGTATGATTATTCTGGTATTTAATAGATAAGGAAATTGAGCATCAGGGAGGTGAAGGAAGTTTTCCAATGTCACCCAGGTAGCAAGTGGGAGGAGATACATACCAGCTCCAAAGTGTGCTGCTGCTGCCAGCCTAATATAATTGCTATTTTTACATAAAATTTAATGGGGGAGTGAAAAACAAGTAGCAAGTACAGAGAAGCAAAAAAGCAAAGAATAAGGAAAATTACATCTAATCCCACCACCCAGAGATAATCACTGTTAATATTCTGTTGTAAATCCTGCAATTGCAGAAGTTTTAATGCCCATTTCAGAGCTCTTGCACTGATGCTGCAGAAAGCTTTCAGACAAATTACATCTTTTTGTTATATTCAGAATCATCAAGGAAAATACAAAAGAGATATCTTCAGAGTTTTTAAAAAGTGAATTTGAGAAGTAGTCAACAAGGCCTACAGTGTCCTTGAATGCTGCTGGAATCTGGAGAATCAAAAGCATCGGTGTTCTTTGAGTATCTGTCTTCTAGAAGCTCCCATGAAAGGGAAGCCATGAGTGTGTAGAGGTCACTGGGAGGTCTCTGAAACAGTGGCAGATGGATCCAGTGTGTCTTCCAAAAGCTTATTTTGTGACTATGGCCAAGAAACAATGCCCCAGGATACAATTTGTCCATCTCCCAACTGGTGTTTATCACTTACCCTGCTTAATGATCAGGGTTGTTTTCAGGAGTTCATGAGATAAATATTTATGAAAGCCCTTTGAAATAAACAAAGCACTATGCAAATGAAAGCTAATTGTCAAAATCGCTAATAATTAAGCACTTGACATCTGAGATGAAGATTTTGCCAAAGGGTAAAGGGAGCCATGATTCTAGCCCTTTAAAACCCTAAACCATAAATTAAGTGGCAAAACTGTAATCAAAATGCTACCATAATAAAACCATATCTTTTCATAGGTGTAGAATATGGACAGTAATAATAATGTTCCTGATACTAATGATGACTACTACCTATCCCCTTTGGCATCATACTTTCAAACACTTTGTAAATGATTTGCATGGCTCTCTCAATTAATCCTCAGAATAACCCTTGTCAATGTACATTGAAAATGAAAGTGTTAGTCGGTCGGTCGTGTGTGACTCTTTGTGACCCCATAGCCTGTTAGGCTCCTCTGTCCATGGAATTCTCCAGGCGAGAATACTAGAGTGGGTAGCCATTCCCATCTCCAGGGGAGCTTCGTGACACAGGGATCAAATTTGGGTCTCCTGCATGTCAGGCAGTGTCTTTACCTAGTGAGCCACCAAAGAGGCAAAATCATCTCATGAAAGTGAAAGCCGCTCAGTCGTTTCCAACTCTTTGGACCTCATGGACTATACAGTCCATGGACTTCTCCAGGCCAGAACACTGGAGTGGGTAGCCTTTTTCTTCTCCAGGGGATCTTCCCAACCCAGGGATTGAACCCAGGTCTCCCTCATTGCAACAGGTTCTTTACCAGCTGAGCCACAAGGGAAGCGTAAGAATACTAGAGTGGGTAGCCTATCCCTTCTCCAGCGGATCTTCCTGACCCAAGAATTGAACCAGAGTTTCCTGCATTGCAGGTGAATTCTTTATCAACTGAGTTATCAGGGAAGCCCAATTATCTCATAGTACTCCATATGTATTCAGTGCTGGATTAGACATTTAAATACTCTCAACTGATCCTTATGATTCTATGAAATATAAAATAGCATCATCTTCATTTTACAGATGAAGAAACCAAAAGAAAGAGACTATCAAAGATATTCTGAAGACTGTATAGTCAATAAATGACGAATGTGAACGTAAACCAACTCTCCCAGAAGGTTAGGAGAGTCCAGGCTCTTAATCAACACTGAAGCACAATCAGGAAAGTCATAATCATTAAAATGAAGGGTGATAAAGACCCAAAAGAGGACTCAACAATGGAAATGGAAAGGGTTAGGTTTAAGAAATGCAGCAAAAATAAACTTGACAGAATTTTAACAATCTGATTAGATTGGCAGGAATAGGAGAAAAAGTTAAGATGAGTGGTTTTTCAAGCCTGGATAATTGGGAAGATAATGAGGCCATCCTCATAAATAAAGACTGCAGAAGAGAAGCAGATTTGCTGGGGGAGCATAAGATGGGGGAAGATGATGTGCTGAGTTTGAGATGCCCATGGGGTACACAGGTGGAGACAGCCCAGGGGAAGAAATGCAGGTGTGAGTGCTTCCCATCACTGGGCCCCCACACTTACTGAAGGTCCAATCAGCTATTTTCAGCCTAGGTTTTCAGTCTTAGTCTTACTGTACACTTTGGTGAGTGACACAGGATAAAATTTTCCATAAATGCTTAGAGCGGGAAAAAGAAAAAAAAAAACTCACACAGACACAGGCACCCAGAAATTCAGCCACCTCATAATAAGCCAGAGACTTTTCCAAAACTGTGTTAAACTGCTTATTTTCCAAACTCAAAATATTAGGCACAAGAATCGGTGGCTTGATGCAGTGACATCTGAGTAATTCCTTCCTTCCCTGCAGCAAGCTGCCCTTGTAAAGATGAATTGGCTCCTGCATGATAATGAAATCTGTTTAGGAATTCTGAACATACAAGTTGGCTCAAAGTTATTTCCACTGCTCAGGGCTTAGCCTAAAAGGGCCCCTGACCTGTTTGAGGTAGAAAGAGAAAAGAAAGGCAAAAGAGGACTATGGAGAACAGTCCAAGGTGGGCAGAAAAAGACGAGGTGAGATGCAGAAGCCTGAGTCCTTTACACAGCTGGTTCTGTGTCAGTCACTAGGCATTTATGGTCATGGGGTAGACTGTGTTGACTCTTCCTAAAAATAGGGATAAGCCCAAAACCATACAGTAAAGAGGATGTAACGTTTCGTATTAGTTCTTTATACTATACTAACTTTTCCTTTCCTCCTGCAATGTGTGTTGACCGTTGAAATTTTATTGTTACTTCTAACTGCCATCTCATTACAGATTCCAAAAAAAACTAAACAAAATCTCAGTTTTTCACAAATAGCAACATCTGCTTGTTACATACAATGTATTACTCACTTAAAAAAAAAAAAAAAAGTGTAGCAGTATACAGCTACAAAACATTGTAAAGCAGTTATCCTCCATTAAAAAAAAAAACAGTATTGGTTCAAATTCAAAAAATTTGAAAACTAATTTTGCTATTTAGCTGAACTTTGGACATGTACACACACGTACACACACAATTTGCACAGCAATCTCTCTTTTTCTCTCTCTTCTCCATCTCTGTTTCTGATATAAACTTTTTGTTTAAAATCAAAATGCATGGTTCATGTTTGGGAGTTCGTGTAAAAAAATAAATAAATACAAAAAAAATTGAAAATAGAGGTGGGTGATGAAGGTGATGAAGGCTTTCCATCCACACAGTCCAGCTTCCAGCTCTGTGGAAACTGGGAGCCAGTCTAGCTAGGGACACTGCCAGAGGAGCCCCACATCACCTCATTTATAACCCGGGGAACAGCAAAACAGATATGGGTAGTACGGAATCTCTTCTCACAATCTGGCTTCAAGTCGCCAACTGTAAAGAAAAGAAATTCCTCATGAATGACATAAACCAATTACAGAGCTGCCTAAACCAAGCCCAAGTTCTGAAATGGAGGCCACAGGTTCCCATTAGGCAGGGGGATCTGAACAAGGGCCAAAACAAGCACCTTCGGCACCTTAGGATGCCCGAATTCTGGGCGCTCTCATAGGACAGTCCAGCACTCCACCCTGAAGTTGCGACTGCCATCATCTCCTCAGAGCTAAGGATGTCTTTGCATGCAGTGCTTTGCAACCTCCCTTCTATAATAACCTGACAGATTTCTTTGCTCATTGCCATGTTACTGGACTATCTTATCTACTACCTTGTCCATCACCAAAAGACATGTGAGAAAGGACTGAGATTTGGGTAATTAGTCACCTTAAAGCATTCTCTCAGTTTTTGTAAATGTGTATGTTTTCTTTGACATGGAATTTTTTTTTCCAGTCTAAAACCACTATAAGTTTGAAGAATAGGGAATAAAAAATTAAGGTGGTGGTAGATAAATATTAACTGATCACCTATCATGTGCCATGATCTTTATATTATTTCTTTTAATCCCTCACAACTTGGTGAGCCATGTATGATTATTCTGGTATTTAATAGATAAGGAAATTGAGCATCAGGGAGGTGAAGGAAGTTTTCCAATGTCACCCAGGTAGCAAGTGGGAGGAGATACATACCAGCTCCAAAGTGTGCTGCTGCTGCCAGCCTAATATAATTGCTATTTTTACATAAAATTTAATGGGGGAGTGAAAAACAAGTAGCAAGTACAGAGAAGCAAAAAAGCAAAGAATAAGGAAAATTACATCTAATCCCACCACCCAGAGATAATCACTGTTAATATTCTGTTGTAAATCCTGCAATTGCAGAAGTTTTAACGCCCATTTCAGAGCTCTTGCACTGATGCTGCAGAAAGCTTTCAGACAAATTACATCTTTTTGTTATATTCAGAATCATCAAGGAAAATACAAAAGAGATATCTTCAGAGTTTTTAAAAAGTGAATTTGAGAAGTAGTCAACAAGGCCTACAGTGTCCTTGAATGCTGCTGGAATCTGGAGAATCAAAAGCATCGGTGTTCTTTGAGTATCTGTCTTCTAGAAGCTCCCATGAAAGGGAAGCCATGAGTGTGTAGAGGTCACTGGGAGGTCTCTGAAACAGTGGCAGATGGATCCAGTGTGTCTTCCAAAAGCTTATTTTGTGACTATGGCCAAGAAACAATGCCCCAGGATACAATTTGTCCATCTCCCAACTGGTGTTTATCACTTACCCTGCTTAATGATCAGGGTTGTTTTCAGGAGTTCATGAGATAAATATTTATGAAAGCCCTTTGAAATAAACAAAGCACTATGCAAATGAAAGCTAATTGTCAAAATCGCTAATAATTAAGCACTTGACATCTGAGATGAAGATTTTGCCAAAGGGTAAAGGGAGCCATGATTCTAGCCCTTTAAAACCCTAAACCATAAATTAAGTGGCAAAACTGTAATCAAAATGCTACCATAATAAAACCATATCTTTTCATAGGTGTAGAATATGGACAGTAATAATAATGTTCCTGATACTAATGATGACTACTACCTATCCCCTTTGGCATCATACTTTCAAACACTTTGTAAATGATTTGCATGGCTCTCTCAATTAATCCTCAGAATAACCCTTGTCAATGTACATTGAAAATGAAAGTGTTAGTCGGTCGGTCGTGTGTGACTCTTTGTGACCCCATAGCCTGTTAGGCTCCTCTGTCCATGGAATTCTCCAGGCGAGAATACTAGAGTGGGTAGCCATTCCCATCTCCAGGGGAGCTTCGTGACACAGGGATCAAATTTGGGTCTCCTGCATGTCAGGCAGTGTCTTTACCTAGTGAGCCACCAAAGAGGCAAAATCATCTCATGAAAGTGAAAGCCGCTCAGTCGTTTCCAACTCTTTGGACCTCATGGACTATACAGTCCATGGACTTCTCCAGGCCAGAACACTGGAGTGGGTAGCCTTTTTCTTCTCCAGGGGATCTTCCCAACCCAGGGATTGAACCCAGGTCTCCCTCATTGCAACAGGTTCTTTACCAGCTGAGCCACAAGGGAAGCGTAAGAATACTAGAGTGGGTAGCCTATCCCTTCTCCAGCGGATCTTCCTGACCCAAGAATTGAACCAGAGTTTCCTGCATTGCAGGTGAATTCTTTATCAACTGAGTTATCAGGGAAGCCCAATTATCTCATAGTACTCCATATGTATTCAGTGCTGGATTAGACATTTAAATACTCTCAACTGATCCTTATGATTCTATGAAATATAAAATAGCATCATCTTCATTTTACAGATGAAGAAACCAAAAGAAAGAGACTATCAAAGATATTCTGAAGACTGTATAGTCAATAAATGACGAATGTGAACGTAAACCAACTCTCCCAGAAGGTTAGGAGAGTCCAGGCTCTTAATCAACACTGAAGCACAATCAGGAAAGTCATAATCATTAAAATGAAGGGTGATAAAGACCCAAAAGAGGACTCAACAATGGAAATGGAAAGGGTTAGGTTTAAGAAATGCAGCAAAAATAAACTTGACAGAATTTTAACAATCTGATTAGATTGGCAGGAATAGGAGAAAAAGTTAAGATGAGTGGTTTTTCAAGCCTGGATAATTGGGAAGATAATGAGGCCATCCTCATAAATAAAGACTGCAGAAGAGAAGCAGATTTGCTGGGGGAGCATAAGATGGGGGAAGATGATGTGCTGAGTTTGAGATGCCCATGGGGTACACAGGTGGAGACAGCCCAGGGGAAGAAATGCAGGTGTGAGTGCTTCCCATCACTGGGCCCCCACACTTGCTGAAGGTCCAATCAGCTATTTTCAGCCTAGGTTTTCAGTCTTAGTCTTACTGTACACTTTGGTGAGTGACACAGGATAAAATTTTCCATAAATGCTTAGAGCGGGAAAAAGAAAAAAAAAAACTCACACAGACACAGGCACCCAGAAATTCAGCCACCTCATAATAAGCCAGAGACTTTTCCAAAACTGTGTTAAACTGCTTATTTTCCAAACTCAAAATATTAGGCACAAGAATCGGTGGCTTGATGCAGTGACATCTGAGTAATTCCTTCCTTCCCTGCAGCAAGCTGCCCTTGTAAAGATGAATTGGCTCCTGCATGATAATGAAATCTGTTTAGGAATTCTGAACATACAAGTTGGCTCAAAGTTATTTCCACTGCTCAGGGCTTAGCCTAAAAGGGCCCCTGACCTGTTTGAGGTAGAAAGAGAAAAGAAAGGCAAAAGAGGACTATGGAGAACAGTCCAAGGTGGGCAGAAAAAGACGAGGTGAGATGCAGAAGCCTGAGTCCTTTACACAGCTGGTTCTGTGTCAGTCACTAGGCATTTATGGTCATGGGGTAGACTGTGTTGACTCTTCCTAAAAATAGGGATAAGCCCAAAACCATACAGTAAAGAGGATGTAACGTTTCGTATTAGTTCTTTATACTATACTAACTTTTCCTTTCCTCCTGCAATGTGTGTTGACCGTTGAAATTTTATTGTTACTTCTAACTGCCATCTCATTACAGATTCCAAAAAAAACTAAACAAAATCTCAGTTTTTCACAAATAGCAACATCTGCTTGTTACATACAATGTATTACTCACTTAAAAAAAAAAAAAAAAGTGTAGCAGTATACAGCTACAAAACATTGTAAAGCAGTTATCCTCCATTAAAAAAAAAAACAGTATTGGTTCAAATTCAAAAAATGTGAAAACTAATTTTGCTATTTAGCTGAACTTTGGACATGTACACACACGTACACACACAATTTGCACAGCAATCTCTCTTTTTCTCTCTCTTCTCCATCTCTGTTTCTGATATAAACTTTTTGTTTAAAATCAAAATGCATGGTTCATGTTTGGGAGTTCGTGTAAAAAAATAAATAAATACAAAAAAAAATAAAAATAAAAATAATTAGTCATCAAAAAATAAAAATAAAAAATAAAAAAATAAAAAATACTAAAAAAAAAAATCAAAATGCTAAAAAAAAAAAAATCAAAATGCTCATTTCCTTGAGTATAGAGTTAGGTGTTAAAGTCCAATTTCATCATTGTATACTCAGCTCCCTAAATGTTTCCCCATCCTCCCACTTAATTTTTTTTCTTTAAAAATCGTACCTCAAGTTGGGGAAAATTTTATAGAAATGGACACATTGGAGTTAAGTTTTCAAGATTTGACTTATCATTGAAAATGCTATATCTTAAACACTCATTAGAAACCCCTGGTGATTTTTTTGGGCAAGGTTAACTTAGTATCTTCAACCAAACTGACAGTGACACTGAGCAATAACTGTGATACTCGCAGCACTTAGAACAACAGTGAAGCAATACCAGCAGCTCAGAACACTTCCCCTTCTGAAATCATCAGTATCCAGAGCAAAATGCTCAGATGTTAGAAATGCTTTCTTGGAAAAATCACAGTCATAATAATACACTCTGGACTTCTTGGGTCAGGACAGCGGGAGGAGTGGGTCCTAAAATATTTCTTGTTTCTTTTCTCATGTTATCTTCTGCCTTCCACTTTCCTTCTCATTTGTGCTGATAGCAAAGGTCTATCATCACAGTGTTAGCTGAAGACCACTTAAAACAAGCATTTTAATCACTTTCAGCAAAGTTCATAGTCATGTTCCTTTTATAGAATCTTAAGAATTTGGTGATATCTATTTGGAAGGAATGATGCTAAAGCTGAAACTCCAGTACTTTGGCCACCTCATGAGAAGAGTTGACTCATTGGAAAAGACTCTGATGCTGGGAGGGATTGGGGGCAAGAGGAGAAGGGGACAACAGAGGATGAGATGGCTGGATGGCATCACGGACTCGATGGACGTGANGATGCTAAAGCTGAAACTCCAGTACTTTGGCCACCTCATGAGAAGAGTTGACTCATTGGAAAAGACTCTGATGCTGGGAGGGATTGGGGGCAGGAGGAGAAGGGGACGACAGAGGATGAGATGGCTGGATGGCATCACGGACTCGATGGACGTGAGTCTGAGTGAACTCTGGGAGTTGGTGATGGACGGGGAGGCCTGGCGTGCTGCGATTCATGGGGTCGCAAAGAGTCGGACAGGACTGAGAGACTGAACTGATTGGCCTTTAGCTCCACCCAAAAGACCCCTAGAGACACATGTTGATCAAGCAAATCTGAATTTGTTTAGAGTAAGAGAGAACACCAGTGTGATAGATTTTTAGCCAGGTCTCTGAAGATGGAAAGTATACAGAGCCTCAGGTAATTTTTAAGGCAGATGTTGCAGGGGAGGAAACGGATTGGCAGGATTTATAACAAAGTAACTTTGGTTTGGTGGACAGGAAAGGAGTAGGTCTTGAAGTGAGCTGAGTCTTTGTAAGTAAGCTACTTTGGTTAGTTCACAGATTTGTCTTCCAAAGCACACATTTACTATAGCAAGCTGCTAAATTGCTTTTGCCCAGTCCCAGTTTTGTTTAGCACAAAAACAGGAAAATATATTTGTCTTCAAAGTTTTTAGCCCAGGAACAGTCAAGTATGAGTTTATTTCTCAGTGTGCGTGGTCACTCAGTCATGTCTGACTCTTCATGACCCCATGGACTATAGCCTGCCCAGCTCCTCTGTCCATGAAGATTCGCCAGGCAAGAATATTGGAGTCGGTTTCCATGTCCTCCTCCAGGGGATCTTCTAGACCCAGGAATTGAACCGGGGTCTCCTGCATTGCAGGTGTATTCTTTACCAGCTGAGCTACCAGGGAAACCCTTATTTCTCACTGCAATTTACTTAAAATCAATTCAAAGACTACACAGCCAGCTCTTTGTCTTTTAGAGTAAGCATACCTCTAGATCTAGTTTATTCATTCCTTGAGCATGAAGGGCTCAAAAAGACTCCTGTGCTTCTCTAGTTCTTTTGGTCCTTTTTAAATAGTCAGACTCCCATTGTTTTATTCACTTATTTGCTTGACCTCTTTTGTTTTCAGTGTTGTGTTAGGTGTCAGGAACATAAAGTTGAATGAGTGTAATCATGTATGAGACAAGCATGCAAACAAATACAAGCAAGAATTGACAGCTTGTGCTGTAGAAACAATTTGCAGAGGCTACACAAAGAGGATGTCATTGGTTGGACAAAGTTTTATACAGGAGCTAACCCTTAATCTGAGTTTCAGAGAATGAGGAGGAATAGGAGAGAAAGGAAGGGAATTGTAGGTTAAAGGAAAGGAGTGGAAGTTTGGGGAACTGCGAACTAAACAGAATGAAAATTTAAAACATATATAGACATAAGAGATGCAAGTTCAGTCGCTGGGTTGGGAAGATCCCCTGCCTGGAAGAGGGCATGGCAACACACTCCAGTATTTTTGCTGGAGAATCCCATGGACAGAAGAGTCTGGTGGGCTACAGTCCGTAGGGTCACACAGTTGGACATGACTGAAGTGACTTAGCACAGCACAGCATAATTATTACTTTTATAGAGATATTTCATTCTTGATCACATTGTCTTTCGAATATAGATCTTATTTCCCTAATCTAAAAGAATATTGTTCATGGAAAGTTTTTTTTTTATATCCCTCATGTCACCTAAATCTATATCTAGAGATTGTACAATAAATATTCTGATTTATTTATATATGGAGAATCTTCTCCTGAGAAGACTAGTAGGGAAAATACTGTGGGTTGAATTATTTACTTTAACCAGTTTAGCAAATTGCTGTTATTTTAACAGGGTTTTCAGTGGGTAGAGACACTTGGGTGATTCCTATAGTAACTCAAGCTCTCCTCAGCTCTACAGTTTATGATTGTTCTCAATATGCAGAGACAGATTATTAATATTAATTATTATTAATAGTAACTCATATGAATATTTGCCTGATACTTATATCAGTAATTTTGTGTGGAAAGAATGGATACATGTGTATATCACATTAATATTACCAAGCATGAAAGAAAGTCAACCAGGGAGTTGGGGGAAAGCTTTTCTTTATGCATTAAAAAGACAGCCCTGTGAGACATGCTCTCCTTCTTCCTTGTGGTCTGTGTTGCTAATGTGATATAGTCATGTCTGAAGCTCTGATAGCTGAGTTGTGTCATGGAGGTTACAATAGCATAAGCACCAAAAAGCCGAAAAGTTGAAGATGGCTGAGTAAGAGGATATGAATAGGTTGGAAATTTGATGACTTTGAATTGAGGACCAATTCTAGCACCAGACTTCTCCTTATGGAAGATGACTAAATTGCTTAAGGTGCTGCTTGTCAGGTCCTAAAAATCTTGCGGGGATAAGCATTCCTTACTGAAACAATTTTAGTATATACCTCTTACTATATTTTCAATGTAAGAAGTGTTACTGAACTCAGAAGGGCGTGTGGGTTTGATTTCTCTTGAGGTCCCTCTTCTTGCAATGTGGATGGCCACCTTCTTGCTGGGTCCTTATATGTCCTTTCATCTGTACATGAACACCCCTGGTGTCTCTCTGTGTGTCCTAATCTCTTTATAAGGGCACCAGTCAGATTGTATTATGGTCCATCTTAGAGGATTCATTTTAACTTCACTGCGATTTTAAAGGTTCTGTCTCCAAATACAGTCACATTCTAAGGCACTGTGGGTTAGGGCTTCAACCCTATGAACATGAATTTGGGAGGATACGGTTAATTCTATTACACAAATATCATGATCCAGTCACTATTACTGTTTGTTTATTTCTTCATGTGAACTTTCGATTCAGCTTGTTTATTTCCAAAGAAAATATGTTCTTATTTTGTTGGGATGCTTTAGACCTGCTGACTAATTTTAGGAAAATTAGTAACCTTATGCTATGAAACTTGTGCAAGGATAAGTAGGATTTTTTTTTTTTTTGACTAAGTGTTTTTTTGTCTCATAGGAGCACTCTAAAGTTTTCTTCTTAGTTTTTCCTTTTATTTGCTAATCATTAGGTAAGTATACTATCTTTGTCTAAGCATTGTGTTTATGCTCAAACTACCACACAGTTGCACTCATCTCACATGCTAGTAAAGTAATGCTCAAAATTCTCCAAGCCAGGCTTCAGCAATATGTGAACCGTGAACTCCCTGATGTTCAAGCTGGTTTTAGAACAGGCAGAGGAACCAGAGATCAAATTGCCAACATCCGCTGGATCATGGAAAAAGCAAGAGAGTTCCAGAAAAACATCTATGTCTGCTTTATTGACTATGCCAAAGCCTTTGACTGTGTGGATCACAATAAACTGTGGAGAATTCTTCAAGAGATGGGAATACCAGACCACCTAACCTGCCTCTTGAGAAATCTGTATGCAGGTCAGGAAGCAACAGTTAGAACTGACAGGTCAAAGCCTTTGACTGTTTGGATCACAATAAACTGTGGAAAATTCTGAAAGAGATGGTAATACCAGACCACCTGACCTACCTCTTGAGAAACTATATGCAGGTCAGGAGGCAACAGTTACAACTAGACATGGAACAACAGACTGGTTCCAAATAGGAAAAGGAGTACGTCAAGGCTGCATATTGTCACCCTGCTTATTTAACTTGTATGCAGAGTACATCATGAGAAACCCTGGGCTGGAAGAAGCACAAGCTGGAATCAAGATTGCCAGGAGAAATATCAATAACCTCTGATATGCAGATGACACCACCATTATGGCAGAAGGTGAAGAGGAACTAAAAAGCCTCTCGATGAAAGTGAAAGCGGAGAGTGAAAAGTTGGCTTAAAGATCAACATTCAGAAAATTTAGATCATGGCATCTGGTCCCATCACTTCATGGCAAATAGATGGGGAAACAGTGGAAACAGTGGCAGACTTTATTTTTCTGGGCTCCAAAATCACTGCAGATGGTGATTGCAGCCATGAAATTAAAAGACACTTACTCTTTGGAAGGAAAGTTATGACCAACCTAGACAGCATATTTAAAAGCAGAGACATTACTTTGCCAACTAAGGTCCGTCTAGTCAAGGCTATGTTTTTTTTTTTTTCCAGTGGTCATTTATGGATGTGAGACGTGGACTGTGAAGAAAACTGAGCGCCGAAGAATTGATGCTTTTCAAGTGTGGTGTTGGAGAAGACTCTTGAGAGTCCCTTGGACTGAAAGGAGATCCAACCAATCCATCCTACAGGAGATCAGTCCTGGGTGTTCATTGGAAGGACTGATGCTGAAGCTGAAACTCCAGTACTTTGGCCACCTCATGCGAAGAGTTGACTCATTGGAAAAGACTCTGATGCTGGGAGGGATTAGGGGCAGGAGGAGAAGNTTTTTTTTTTTTTCCAGTGGTCATTTATGGATGTGAGACGTGGACTGTGAAGAAAACTGAGCGCCGAAGAATTGATGCTTTTCAAGTGTGGTGTTGGAGAAGACTCTTGAGAGTCCCTTGGACTGAAAGGAGATCCAACCAATCCATCCTACAGGAGATCAGTCCTGGGTGTTCATTGGAAGGACTGATGCTGAAGCTGAACCTCCAGTACTTTGGCCACCTCATGCAAAGAGTTGACTCATTGGAAAAGACTCTGATGCTGGGAGGAATTAGGGGCAGGAGGAGAAGGGGACGACAGAGGATGAGATGGCTAGATGACATCACTGACTCAATGGACATGAGTTTGGGTAAATTCCGGGAGTTGGTGATGGGCAGGGAGGCCTGGCATGCTGCAATTCATGGGGTCACAAAGAGTCGGACACGACTGAGCGTCTAAACCGAACTGAACTAATAAAATGTTAACTTAACATTCTTGACTATCTTGGAGAAGGAAATGGCAACCCACTCCAGTGTTCTTGCCTGGAGAATCCCAGGGACGGGGAGCCTGGTGGGCTGCTGTCTCTGGGGTCACACAGAGTCGGACACGACTGAAGCGACTTAGTAGTAGTAGTAATTTACTATCTTGACTATCTTAGTTTGGTCTTCTGTCACAAAGTTCCATAGATTGTGACTTATAAATAGAAATTTATTTTTCACCTTCTGGATACGAAAGTCCAAGATCCAGGTAACAGTATTATTGGTCCTTGTGAAAGGCCTTTTCCAGGTTGTAGACTGCTGACTGCTTGTGCAAGAGTATTCTCATATGGCTAAAGTGAACAAGCTTTAACTCCTGCCTCTTCTCAGAAGGGCATGAATCTCATTCATGAAAGCTCCACCTTCATGGCATAATTAGCTCTCATAGACTCTACCCCCAAATACCATTTCACTGAGGATTAGGCTTCAAAATATAAAATTCAGAGTACACAGACATTCAGTTCATAACAGTGGCTTATTGAACAGAGCTGGCATATGTGTTGTAAAGGTTATTTTTTTATTGGTTTTTATGATTAAGTGTCTTTGCTATACTTTAAATGAGCTTAGTTCTTTCCCTCATTACAAGAGTACTGAATGAAATCTGTCCCTGTCACCTTTAATTAGTGCCTCATCTGTAGTAGCTACCACAAAACACCATAAGAAGAGGAGGACTATTTAAGAAGAAGAACCTACAGTCATATTCCTAAACAAATTGAACACATTTGGTAAATCATCTGTTAATCAATCAGTACAAGCTGGTTTAATGTACATTCAATAGATCTATTATTTGGCAAAATTTAGTAATACTGGGGATATTTTGAATATATATGAAATGAATCAAATTTAAAGTCACTCTATACCAGCTTAAAAGATGGATTTGTATTCTATAGAGGAGAATGCAAGTATTTTAAAGTGGGCTGGGAACCATGTACACTATGTTTCTATTGCTACTGTAAAAAAGTATCACAAATTTTGCAGCTTAAAATGATACACTTTTATTATTTTACAGTTCTATAGCTCACAAGTCTGAAATCAGTGTGAGCTAAATCAGTGTTGGCAGGGCTTTTCTTCTTTCTAGGGGCTTTAGGATAGAAATGGTTTCTTTGATCTTTTTAGCATCTAGAAGTCACCCACATTCCTTGGCTCATGGCTTGTTTCTTCCATCTTCAAAGCTTGCAACGTTGGTCCAATCATGTCTCATACTATCCTCTCTCTGGTTCTATTTTCTATTTCACTTTTCACTTTTAAGACTCCAGATAATCCAGGGTAAATTTCTTATCTCAAGTCAGCTGATTAACAACGTTAATTCCATCTGCAACCTTAATTCTCTTTTGCTGTGTAATCTAACATTTTCACAGGTTCCAGTAATTAAGATATAGACAACTTTGGGTGTTCATTTTCCTACCTCTCACATCATGATTATTAATTTTATAAATTTATATCAAGAGGAATCCATAAGCAAGAGACATAGAATGTATTTATCCTATCATTCCAAAATAATTCTATTCAAAATTCAATTGGATTGAAATAACATATGACAGATATCCTACCATAGTGCTGAAGAGTGTGTATGTATGATGTGTAGTAGCCTGAGAGAACAAGATACTATGTCTGTTAACATGAATCAAAATTGGTTGTGCCAAGAAAGACATTAGGGGTCTTGATGTTTAAGAATAAACATCATGCTTGATGTTTAAGAATAAACATTATTCATGAGCTAGAATAAACTGGCTCATGAAGTGATACCTTTATGCTACCTTTTATACATATGAGACCTCTTTATAAATTATTTTTTTCTGTTTTATATACTATATTATTTTCAGAAATATGTTCTTCATCTGAGTGTTTAGTGGGATGCTCTCTCACATTCCCCTTATACTGTTTCTTCAAATTGGTTAATTCAGGATTTTAAAGACCTACCACCTGTTTTTACCTATTAGAATAATAGATGCTAGTAATACAGTACTGAATCAACAGGCCTAGGTCTCTGCCACCAAAAATTGGAAAACCCTTTTCATATTTAATCTATTTCATATAACTATCTATACAAATTTCACATTTTATAATGTATGTAAAGAACGATTTGCACTTTTTTTGGCTTCCTGTTCACTTTCATAACATCATCTCATTGTTAAAGTCATGTTGCAAGTACTTCTTACTTCATAAGAAGCAAAGTTGGAAAATTGAACTATAAAAACATAACAAGTGTTAACATCTGTAGAAAGCTATACAGTTTAAACTCATGTGGGGACATTTAACCCTTCTTGTTTTCATAAAAATCATTTTTTACTAAATAATGATAATAGTCTAATAAAATCATGATTATTATTAGACTATTTAGTAATAACAAAGATAGTGAAAATTTGTTTAGCTTTTACATGGGCTGTGAACTTCATGTGGATTATTTCATTTTTTTCATAGTTTGTAAAATAGATGTTTACACTTAAATATTGAGCAACTGTTCTATAATCTCAGACTAAGTAACTGATAGAGCCAAGATCTGAATAAGACAGTATGACTTATAAGTACACATTTTTAGCAAATGCACCATACTAAAAGTAGCATTATGGTATATAAAATTTCTAGGCTAACAAAGCAAAGTATCACAGACTAGGCAGCTTAAAACACAGAACTTTATTTTCTTATGTTGGGCTAGAAGTCCCAAGTCAAAATTTCAGCAGGGTTCATTTTATTCTGATATCTTTCTTCTTTGCTTTTATATGGCTATCTTTTCCCTTTGTCTTTACATGATCTTCATTTTGTGTGTTTCTGTGCCCTAATCAACTTATAAACATATCAGTCACACTGGATTAAGGCACACTCATATCACTTCATTTTAATCTAATTACCACTTTAAAACTTCCATCTCCAAATACAGTAACATTCTGGAGTACTAGTGGGATTAGAACTTCAACATATGTGTTTTGAGAGGACAGAATTTACCATACAAGATATAGTTTCTCAGACAAGAGGGAAAAACGTAGATTCATTATGGTCCAGTGACAGAAAAACGTGAAATTACTCCAACTGAGACCATGACATGTGCTTCTTACTTCTACAATAGCATACTCTGCTAAGTTACATTTGGAAAGAAATAGTGAATAGCAAGGATTGGGAGGCTAAGAAGCATAATCAAAATCCTTAGAGACAAATGAATATACTGGATGTCAAAATCTCTGTGCAAATAAAGCATGAAATCTATCCATTGTGCTGGAAGTTTAGAAACTTGCTGATAATGGGATTCTCTATTGTACTACTGGCAATACTACCACGTGGGAAGAATTTTTACTGAACTAAGAGGTAGAGGACCAATTTACTCGAAGGAGTCCAGTCTAAAGTTTAGTTTGTTCAGAAACACTCAGCAGAGCATGAACAGGAACTGAGGAGGTGGACAGCAGGGGTGAGTGCTGTCAGTTGCACTTGCAATGTTAAAACAAAGAAGAATGTGGAGGCGGAGGCAGAGGTCAGTCTCCTGCTGACGTACAGAGCTTTCTTTTCACCTCTCCCAGGGACAGCAAAGGGCTGGTGTCTGTGTGGTCCAGTTGCACAAAATCCTCAGAGTGAGACTTTGTTCTGCTGGTTTTCCCTCCTACCTATCTTTTCAAGAACACATATAAGCTTCTCACTCCTTGATAAGTGCCCTATGTGTCTGATCTACACTTCCCTGTTTATTACTATTTTAATAACTTTGTAGCACTGTATCTCCTAGGGATGGTTATGCTGAAGAGTCACTTTTATTTCAGATTCCTTTTTTCCAACCTCTTGCCTTTCAAATAAGACTTATTCAGGGACTGAGCTGTACCGAAACATCCCTTTTCAAAGACTCAATTGATAAAACAAGGGGCTGATGCAACACTAACCCATCTAAATATCTAGAATAAAATCATTAATTATCATTAGGTATTGGACATTTTGGGCTTCCATGGTGGCTCAGACAACAAAGAATCTGCCTGAAATACAGGAGACCTGGGTTCAGTCCTTGTGTCAGGAGGATCCCCTGGAGAAGAGAATGACAACCCGTTTCAGTATTCTTGTTTGGAGAACTCCGTGAACAGAGGAGCCTGGCAGACTACAGTCCATAGGGTCACATATAATCTCCTTATTTCTTTCTGGGCTTTTGTGACCTAGACATATTATTAGTTATTTAATAAAAAGCAGTGCAAACAGGGATATCGATCAAGTGCAAACTTCTATATTCTGAAACTACTATAGAACCTCTTTGGAACGCTCATCTTGAGGAAACTGTTGCTTACCATATTAAAGATGTGTCTTCAATTTAGGAATCCGTGCTTGTAAGGAATGCCCTAGGTATTTTGTCCTATTCCAGCTTTTTATTTACCTAAATATCCTGCCTAGATGACTTCATGTAATCTCTTGGCTACAATATTATCTCTATGTTGATAACTCAAATATTGTATTACCATCTGTCTCTTCCCTGTAAATGGAGATTTACATATCCACTTGTCCATCTGATGCAAATAGTTGGAAGGCTAATAAATATCTCAATATTAAAATAGGCAAAGTAGAACTGCTAATTATCTGTCAAAACTTACTCCTCAAGCTTTATTCTTTATAGTAAATGAATAGCCATTCACTCAACTGTGCCATTTAGCAACCTAGGTTATAACTTTTATTTCTTTCTGTGATTCACTCCATATGTAATTTATTGACAGTTCTTAGCTCTAAACAGTAATCCAAGTTTAATCTCATCTCTTCATCTATACTGTAGAATGAAATAGGGCTGGATCACTTAAACAGACAGAAAAACATTTATTCAAAGACTATTACAATAGGGGCCAAAACTATTGAAATAGGAGAGAAATTGCATTCAACTCTTCTGAAGCAAAGAGCAGCAGAATTTTTAAATGCTGGGATGAACTAATGAAAAAGTCCTAAAGGACATTAGTGGAGAAATTGCTCAATGTAATTGTCATTGGGCCATTTGTATTCTCGAATTGTAGCTTATCAAAGGACTTAGGTTCTTACCCTTCCACAGAGACTGAAAGATCAGGACTCTGTCTGTTTTGTTGATTACATTTCAAATGGATAGTTTCCAGTTCCTTGAGAGACATTCTTTCTCATAGAGAAAACAATGAGACCATAGAAACCAAGCTGAAATTCATAATGGCAAGTCTTCAAAAGTAAATATTCTAAGAAAGAGGAGGTCATGATCTATAGATTGAAAGAGAACTGTCTAAAGTTTAGCTGAACTGAAGAGAATTTAAGGTCATTTGGTCAATAATATGATTACTCTAACTGAAAATATAGTCACTTTGCCTGAACTACTGAAATGTGTTTCTAAATAGCCTTCCTTTTTCCTCTTTTGCCTTCCTTGTGATCCACTATGGATGAATGCAAAGACTTCTTTTTTTTTTTTTTTCCATTTAGCATTTATTTCTGATAATATAGAGAATATTTAAAGTGAATACTCACTTTTATTCACTATATTGTTGACAAAGTGAATTTATAAACATATAAGTAAATCATGTCAATCCATGCTTAAAGTCTTTCTAATACTTCTCATAACATTTAAAATAAAATAAGATTCTTAGGCATATTTATTAATCCTAGGTGATCTGTTTCTCTGTTTCTTGATCACTCATCATACATACTTCTTTCTTTGCCTTAAAACATGCCAGTGTATATTCATGGTTGAGCCTTTAAATTAGTTCTTTCCTTGGCTTCAGGTATGTGATGGTTAATTTTATTTATGAATTTAACTGGGGTAAGGGATGCCCAGTTAGCTTAATTTCAAGTGTGATTATGAGGATGTTTCTGGAAGAGATTAGTGTTTGATTTAGTAGACTGATTAAGAGACACATCCTCAGCATTATAAATGAACATCACCCAATCCATTGGGGCCAAATAGAACAAAATGCAAAGGAAAGGTGAATTCTCTCTCTTCTTAAGGTAGGACATTCATCTGTTTCTGCTGTCAGGCAATGCAGCTCCTGGTTCTTGGGTCTTTGGCTTCAGACTGATCATTATTCCACTGGCTCCATGGTTTCTCCTGCCTTTGGACTCAGGCTAAATTATATCACTGGTTTCCCTGGTTCTCCAGCTTGCAGATGGACAATTATGAGAGTCCATGAGTACATCAAGGCTGTATATTGTCTCCCTGCTTATTTAACTTGTATGCAGAGTACATCATGAGAAACCCTGGGCTGGAAGAAGCACAAGCTGGAATCAAGATTGCTGGGAGAAATACCAATAACCTCAGATATGCAGATGACACCACCCTTATGGCAGAAAGTGAAGAGAAACTAAAAAGCCTCTTGATGAAAGTGAAAGAGGAGAGTGAAAAAGTTGGCTTAAAGCTCAATATTCAGAAAATTTAGATCATGGCATCTGGTCCCATCACTTCATGGGAAATAGATGGGGAAACAGTGGAAACAGTGTCAGACTTTATTTTTCTGGGCTCCAGAATCACTGCAGATGGTGACTGCAGCCAAGAAATTAAAAGACGCTTACTCCTTGAAAGAAAAGTTATGACCAACCTAGATAGCATATTCAAAAGCAGAGACATTACTTTGCCAACAAAGGTCCATCTAGTCAAGGCTATGTTTTTTCCAGTAGTCATGTATGGATGTGAAAGTTGGACTATGAAGAAAGCTGAGCACCGAAGAATTGATGCTTTTGAACTGTGGTGTTGGAGAAGACTCTTGAGAGTCCCTTGAACTGCAAGGAGATCCAACCAGTCCATTCTGAAGGAGATCAACTCTGGGATTTCTTTGGAAGGAATGATGCTAAAGTTGAAACTCCAGTACTTTGGCCACCTCATGCGAAGAGTTGACTCATTGGAAAAGACTCTGATGCTGGGAGGGATTGGGGGCAGAAGAAGGGGACGACAGAGGATGAGATGGCTGGTTGGCATCACTGACTTGATGGACATGGATCTGAGTGAACTCCAGGAGTTGGTTATGGACAGGGAGGCCTGACGTGCTGTGATTCATGGGGTCACAAAGAGTCGGACATGACTGAGTGACGGAAATGAGCTGAACTGAACTGAACTGATGGCCTCCAAAACTTCATGAATCAATTCTAATTATACAAATCAGTTCATATAATATACATAGCAAAAATACATCTTATGAAGAACCCAGACTAATTCAAGGTGATCTTCCACATTTTGCCAATTACTAATCTATTGTTTATTCCTTTATATCAACTCTTCTGTATCCTGTTATGTAATGCTGGACCTAGGCAACTGTAAGCTGAATTTATTTTTTGCCAAGTGAGTCTCTATTATACTTTTGACAATGGCAAATACTGTGGATACTAGAATGCTGGAGAAGATAAACCTCTTTTACCATTCCTTCCTATATTTGCTAGTTATTGCCTCAGAATGGCCCTTAAACCAGGTAGGAAACTTGTTTTAATAGCAGTTTCATTTGGTTTTCCCCTCCAGTTCTTCATACCTCTAAGTCCAGCCTTTCCCCTCTCCGTGGGAAGCAGAAGTTCTAGGAATGGTCTCTGCTATGTGTTGAGTGATCATCAGAAAGACATGTTGGAGACCTAACCTCTCGTACCTATGTAATGTGAACTTATTATTAGGGTCTTTGCAGATTTAATTAATATACAAATTAAGATGAGGGGCTCCCTGATAGGTCAGTTGGACAGACACCCATAGAGAGGAGACTGCATCTGAAGACATAGACATTCAGTGGGAAGATGGTCATATGATGAATTGGAGTTATGCACCCATAAACCAAGTGACACCCATAAACCAGGAGCACCAAAAAATAACAGAAAGCCATGAACAGACTCTTCCTCTGAGCCTTCCTGAAGGAACCAATCTTGCCAACACCTCCAATTTGGACTTCTAGCCTTGTGAATTCTGAGAGAATGAATTGCAGTTGTTTTAAATTGCCCAGTTTTGGGTACTTTGTTACACAGTAATTGGGAATTCCCAAGATTCTCCACTCCTACATTCACAAAGTCCTGAAGTCCCTGTGGTTGTGTTATGCTACTTAGCACAGCTGACTTTAAAATGGTGAGATTATCTGGGTGGGCATAATCTAATGACAGGATTCCTTAAAAGCAGAGAATTTTGAATATTGAGATGGGCAAGAAATCAGGAATGCAGAAGGCATCAAAGGGTAAAAGCAATTGTATGACAGCCAGCAAGGAAGTCGGGACCTCAGACACATAGTCGCAGGAACTGGGATCTATCAACAACTTGTATGATTTTGCAAATGATTCTTTCCCAGCACCTCCAGATAAGAGCAAAGCTGGACATCTTAATTTGTATATTAATTAAATCTGCAAACTGTACTTTGATTTTTTCTTTGTGAGAAAGAAGATGCAGCTCAGCCTTCCCAGATTTCTGACTTGGAGAATTGTGATTTAAAAGAGCTGTTTCAAGCCACTTTGTTTGTGATGGTTTGTTATACAGAAAGAGCGAACTCTGTCCTTGGGCATATCAGCAGCAAACATAACAACACCCCCTCCTTAAAGGTCTGAGTCCCAGATCTGAAAATCCCTTCCTTTAAGTTTCCTTGGTACCAAAAGAAGCTATACAGTGTTTCCTTCTCAGTAAACTGTCAACCTCCCCAGTTTCCCTTTTCCAGGTTTCCAGATTCTGAGTGTCCCGATTTTCTCCTTGTTTCCATTAACCTTAAGAGTGTAAATTGCTTTCTGAAATTATATTCTCTTAGCTCAGTGTTCCCTTTGTGATTTTACCATTCATCAATGCTTGTTAAACAATTCCTTGTATCAAATTCCTTCTGTTAAAGTAACTGCTGTGGTTTCTATGTGCCTTGATGCAGTTTAATTGATACACCCTGATTCTCAGATTATCCCCTAAGAGAAGAGTGACACCTAATATAAACTAACAACTCAGAGACTCTGTGCCACAGCACCTATATTAGTTACCTTTATAGCTTACTTTTCAGTAGTTTTTATTTCTTTGTGCACTTGATTGATTGGTTTTACCAACTTTGTCTACTCAAAAGAATGAAGGCTATGTTCTGAGCCAAAAGGTTGCTTGAATGTGGTTGCTTGTGTCTGCACTTGTTCTAGTCAATGGCAGTAGGAGCAAGGGGTTGTCATTTATTTCAAAATTTCAACAATTTAGGGCAAACTGGACTCAGCTTTCCCAACAGTTAGCTGTCTACTGAAAGATGAACTTAAATCCTAGGGCAAACTAATAAATGAGGCCAAATAGAGAATACTGAATTACTCTAGCTAAGCATTTACCAATATATGTTTTATTGAATAATGATTTAGGAAAGTAATGCTTTTCTGTGAAAGTGAAAGTCACTCAGTCGTGTCTGACTATTTGTGACCCCATGGACTATACAGTCCATGGAATTCTCTAGGCCAGAATATTGGAGTGAGCAGACTTTCCCTTCTCCAGGGGATATTTCCAACCCAGGGATCCAACCCAAGTCTCCCGCATTTCAGGCGGATTCTTTACCAACTGAGCCATAAGAAAAGCCCAAGAATACCAGAGTGAGCAGCCTATCCCTTCTCCAGTAGATCTTCCCGGCCCAGAAATTGAACTGGCATCTCCTGCACTGCAGGTGGGTTCTTCACCAACTAAGACATCAGGGAAGCCATACTTTTATGTAGTCATTTGGAAACTCAGAATGTATGCTATTTATCCTATAATAAATGATATAAGACATATTATCAATTTTGTAATTAAAATGCTTTTGTTCTCCACTTTAGTTCAGTATCTTCAAAAAATGTTCAAAAATGCAACAGTTTCTAAAAAGTAAAACCCTGGACATATTTTGGAATAAATAGAACATATATTGATTTAGGTGACTGCCCACCACTCTTCTCTGCTCATTCTACTCTTCTCACTTCCAACCAAGGAACACTTATGCTTCTCATTGCCTGATCTCATAATTTATTGCCTTGGTGAAAACTGATAAATATTCCTAGAATTGGTTGATGTCTGTCTCAAATAATTAGTTATTTGAATTCAAAATGTGTGACTCTATAGACCTAAGTCAGTGTTATTGACCCTCTGGCCCAAGAAAATAATGGAAATTGTTGATAAATAATATTAAAGATAGTACTGATTTATATTATCAATGTGTGTGTGTTTGTGTGTGTGTGTGTAAAAGTTGCTCAGTCATGTCTCTTTGTGACCCTAGGGACTTCAGCCTGCCAGGCTCCTCTGTCCATGTAATTCTCCAGGCCAGAATATAAGAATGGGTAGCTGTTCCCTTTTCTCAGGGACCTTCCCAACTGAAATATCTAACCCAGGTCTCCTACATTGCAGGCAGATTCTTTACCATCTGAGCCACCAGGGAAGCCCATTATCAATTAGGTATACCAACAGAGTATATATTCATCAATATATCAATTTTCATTTATATTTTTGGAACATTAGAAAGCATTCTTTTCTAAAGTGCTGTGTGATTGCCCTTGCTACAATGCCTTGACTTTTGTTATTATTCAAATTTTTGTTGTTCAGTCACTGAGTCATATCTGACTCTTTACAACCACATGAACTGCAGCATACCAAGCTTCCCTGTCCTTCACTGTCTCCCCAAATTTGCTCAAACTCATGTCCATTGGGTCAGTGATGTCATCCAATCGTCTCATCCTCTGTTGCCCTCTTCTCCTCCTGCCCTCAATATTTCCTAGCTCATTAATCTAAATAATAATAAGCTAACTACATGCAGGGACTTTTTCAGTTTTGTTTATGTCATACTGTAATACTTCAAACAGGGCCAGTACGTATTATCCACTCAGTATTTCTTTTTTAATGAATTAGTGTAATAATGTGTAACTAAATTTCCAGATATTCTTCTTATCTGTCCTAAGTCAGAAGCAGTGTTAGTTAAGTCAGTAGCCTCCCCCAGTTTTTTATATGTAGATACAAGATTGATTGGCAGAGCACAATGTATAATAGAACACGGATCAGATAAACTAGATAATTTCTAAAAAGAAAATTCTATGCAAAGCAAATTTAAATTGGATTTCCTTTATTCCTCACATCAACCTAATAATCTTGGTAAATGTAGAATCGTCATTTATCTTTGGATTGCATAGACACAGACTTAACTGACTCTTTATATAATCATCACGAAGTAATTGTATTCCAGCTGGATGCTTTGTGACTCTCCTTTGACCACAAATTAGTTTGCACAAAGTGACACAAGCCATATTGTGTGGCATCTTTTACTACTGCCAGTCACTGACATGTAGCTGAGAACAATGAATATGTTTTGAACAAGAATCACATTGTTTTCTGGAAGGCCAAATTAGAACCTGCACTACCACAGATGTCTAAATAATTATTTTAGACATTTTTTTCTGCCTTCCCCACCCTGTCCATAATAATGTAGTTAATTACTGTTGGTGCTTTTATATGTATTACAAGTTCCTAAGATATTTGTCTTCTCGGTATCTCCCTCCACTGAAGTAGATATAAAGTATTAACAATTAAATGAATAGCTTTGGGCTGGAGATAATCATAGTGGGCCTTTTCCCTCCCTTAGATGGCATGAGACTAATTCTAGTACTTTACAAGGCAACAGAGAATAAGAAAAGCAACTAATGCTCCTTGATATTACAAAAGCCAAAAAGGTACACAAACACCCTACTCAGCTTTTCAAAACCCTGTTCTTCTTGTATAAAAAAAAAGAAATTCAGTTAGTAATAATTTCATAAATGCAAATTGTCAATTAGATGCAAAATATAAACACCTATATATGTATATGGGATTCCCTGGTGGCTCAGATGGAAAAGAATCTGCCTGCAATACGACAGACCTGAGTTCAACCCCTGGTTCAGGAATATTTTCTGTAGACGGGAATGTATTCTTAATTTCCTTATAATGTAATTTCCTTAATAATGTATCCAGTATTCTTGACTAGAGAATTCCATGGATGGAGGGCTACAATCCCTGGAGTTGCAAAGAGTTGGACACAATTGAACAACTAACAGTTTCACTTCATTTCATATATATACATATAGACATAAACACAGAAACATACACACACTATACCATCTTCCAAGTAATTGTGTTAAATATCACCTCATTGAAAAAAGGAAATTAAAGTAAATTTTATTTCTAAATATTTATTAAAACTGAAAAATTAATAATTAAACTGAAGAGACAAGTGACAAAGATTTAAGTATAAGCCCATAGCAGTCACTAACCATTGAGAAACTAAATAAGACAATTAAATGCAAAACAAGGAAGGGAAATTTTTCCCTATTCTTCTGGGTTCTTGTGGCCAGTTTAATAATTAAGTTGTCATAAGACACATTAATGGAAGAAAATCAAATTTAATTTTGTACATATGGAGATCTCATATATATGGTACCAAAGAAATGACCAAAGCAGGCAGTTTGCGTACCTTCTAGACAAAAAAAAAGTAAATTTGTAAGGACTTGACAAAACAAAGAAACTTGGGCTTGGGTGCTAATTAATTAAGAATGTAAGCATAGTTTTTAATACAGTTTACTCAGCCCTGAATTCCCTAACTGTGGCAAGTCTGTCTACTGGTTGCAGGAAAGTTAACTTTTACATGGGAATTTTTTTCTTGATTTCAGAGGAAGAGCAGAGTGTTCGTTTACTGGCTGTTTCTCAGGTAAGTTTAATTCAAAATAATCAATTTGTCACCTTGGTATATATTTGAGGTGAAGTGCCCTGAGCTCCAACAATATTTTAGAATTATTATACTGGATTTAGATGGAAAACTTTGCATCAGTTATGCTACTGTGTGAAGGTATTGCATGAAGACATAGAACTGTTTTTTGTTTATTTAAATGTATATTCAGTTTAACATAACATTTAAAAAAAAGGGTAGAAATGAGGATATTCAAAATAAAAAAGCAAATAAAGCAGTGCCAAATATTAACTATGCACCTTAAAAAACTTCATAAGCAAACTTTAAAATCATATGCTCATGACATTGTTTTTACACATTATGTTAAAAATGAAATATTACTGAGCCTAAGATGAAGATTCACACTAGCATTAGTTTTGTTAATACATACTTTTAGAAATTAAAAATTATAAAAAGTAAGTGCAATATGGAGCCAGAAGAATTTTCTTGTAATAGTGGGTAAGAGTTAATTCTTGTTCTCTATTTCCTCAAAATCAAAACATAAAGATTATCCTCTTTATCCAGACTTTGCTAAACTGAAGCTCACAAATACTTAAATCTTTTCTAAATATATATTAAGCATATTTTAAATGTATATTAAATGGCATACCTTAAATATCTTGTACATTTACTCTAATATCTCTTCATATTTCTTACAAAGTATTATTTTTCAAATCTCAAATTCTAGTAGAACAAAATATGCTGAAGAAGACTATATTTCATGTTCATCTTTTCAAGATAAAGTTTCTTTTGTTTATTTCTTGTATAGAACTGTGTACATGCATATCTCTTATAAACTTACATTTTCCTTTCTTTCCTTTTCTTATTTTTATATTTATTCATTTAATTCCTTGATACTGTGACTCTCCTATACTCTTTCAATCTCTTGAATTTTCCCCTTAATTTCCTTGCAAAAGAATTTCACCTTTAAGTTATATAATGAGATAACTTTAAGTCCTGTCACTGAATTAATAAGAGGATACAAGCAAAAAAATGCTGTGTTTTCATGCTCTAGAATTAGAAAAAGTGCTATTCTTTTCTACAACATTTTGGACCCCCTGATGCTCAGAGAGTAAGAATTTAGGAAGATAATAAAGGAGTTAATTGCAATAGTCAAGATGGAAAGTGATTAAAGCATTTAATGGAAGCATTTATATGATTATATTCATTGTCACAGTACTGCTAAGTCTTACTAGGATCACAGAAGCACATAATGAATGAACAGTAAAAATGTATGAGT
The DNA here is from genome assembly GCA_006410675.1 of Oreotragus oreotragus. Classification (NCBI taxonomy): domain Eukaryota; kingdom Metazoa; phylum Chordata; class Mammalia; order Artiodactyla; family Bovidae; genus Oreotragus; species Oreotragus oreotragus. The sequence continues at coordinate 269,776 of SJYX01022706.1, forward strand.
CAATATTTTATTTTTAATTGCTTCCAATTTTAATTTCCTAAAATATAACCACATGATGATTATTAAAGTTCAGCATACATAGTAAATGAATAGTAAAGATTTTTCACTTTTCTTCAGAAATACCTCTCCAGTGATTACTGATTCTTCCCAGTTGTACCTGTATGCTGAAATGAATTATATCAGGAACTGGAATGTACAGGGGAAAGGAAACAAAAAGGAACCATTGGATATATTTTCTGGGTGAGAAATTTCTTACTATTTCATAGTACATAGGTATGCTACCCGTACTCACCCCCAGGCTGCATCCTTTATGAGTCATGATAAAAGCTGATGATAAATTTTCCTATGAGTATCCAGACACTGAAGAGGTGAGAATCAAGGCAATATATATATATATATAATCTCTCTTCTTATAATGAGAAAAAGACATCTGTCTAACTCTGCTCTTGAAAGGATTTCCTTCTTACTCCAACCTTCTCTTGAAGATTTTTCTGACACAAAGTTATTTTCAAATCTGAAGGCTTCATTTCTTTGGCATGTAAATTCTTTGGGAGGTAATGCTATATTCTCAGAGGCACCTTGGGGCTTAACCTAGAATCAAGTTCAAGCTGTAACCCTTTGACTTTTGGGGGATGTAAGAAATTTTTATTAGCCTTTTGGATCAGAGCAGTTAACTAGAAAGATAGAGCAGTTAACTAGAAAAATAGTCACAGATATAATTCTCATGATATCTGAAATGTTTATAAGAGAATTGAAAACATACATTCTCTACATTTAGAGTGTTTATGTTTCAGTGGGTTAAAAAGGTAAAGCTTTTTATAGGGAGATTGGGGGGGGGGGGAGAAAAAGAAAAAGTTTTATTCTCCAGAGATGGCCTGTCTGATTCAAAGCAAAAACTATGATCAAATTCCCATTAGAGCCGCAATGGCCAATTTTCAGGAACATATGATACAGTGCTTGCCTTCAAGAAATTTATAGTTTCATAGTGTCATTGAAGCCAAAAGACAAACAGACAACTCTTAACATAAGACTAGGGGCTTCCCAGGTGTCGCTAGTGATAAAGAACCTACCCGTCAATGCAGGAGACATAAGAGAAGAGTATTCAATCCCTGGGCCTGGATCAGGAAGATCCCCTGGAGGAGGGTATGGCAGCCACTCCAGTATTCTTGCCTGGGGAATCCCAGGGACAGAGGAGCCTGGTGGACTGCAGTCCATAGGGTCACAAAGAGTTGGATAAAATTGAAAGGACTTATTTAGCATTCAAAGTATAAGACTTAATATTATATACTTCAGCAGAAATATGTTTATAGCACCTTTGAGTCCATCACTCCATGGGAAATAGATGGAGAAACAGTGGAAACAGTGTCAGACTTTATTTTTTGAGGCTGCAAAATCACTGGAGATAGTGACTGCAGCCATGAAATTAAAAAACGCTTACTCCTTGGAAGAAAAGTTATGACCAACCTAGATAGCATATTCAAAAGCAGAGACATTACTTTGCCAATTAAGGTCCATCTAGTCAAGGCTATG
>SJYX01022706.1:271623-284134 GCA_006410675.1 Oreotragus oreotragus
CACTGAAGAATTGATGCGTTTGAACTGTGGTGTTGGAGAAGACTCTTGAGAGTCCCTTGGACTGCAAGGAGATCCAACCAGTCCATTCTGAAGGAGATCAGCCTTAGGATTTCTTTGGAAGGAGTGATACTAAAGCTGAAACTCCAGTACTTTGGCCACCTCATGGGAAGAGTTGACTTATTGGAAAAGACTTTGATTCTGGGAGGGATTGGGGGCCAGAGGAAAAGGGGATGACCGAGGATGAGATGGCTGGATGGCATCACTGACTCGATGGACGTGAGTCTGAGTGAACTCTGGGAGTTGGTGATGAACAGGGAGGCCTGGCCTGCTGCGATTCATGGAGTCGCAAAGAGTCGGACATGACTGAGTGACTGAACTGAACTGAATATCAATTTATAATAATTCTACAATATTTCATAAAAAATTATAATTGAGGTGAATCTTAAAGATTGTAAAATACATAAAAGGCAACATTTCCAAAAAGAGTACATTCTGGACACAGGAAACTACATAGATAAATTAATTAGATACAGTATTACAGTATGATACTACATTACCTGAGGTTAACCCCCATTTATGGTCCAATTGACCACTTATTTTGTACTCAACATTTTTTTAGGTATGTACCATAAAACAAGGATCATTCTTGGTAATCACAAAAAATGGGAAATAATTATGTTAAAATTTCATTAAGCTAACTATTACTATACATATTATGTGGATACATATTATGCAGTAAAACAAAGTAAGATAAATGAATATAGACACTGGAGTGATGTATTCTGATGATTAGAATGGCATCTCTGCTAGAGTGACATTGATCATTTGATGAAAAGCTTAATTGAAATAATTGCAAAATCATGCATGTGTAGGGGAAGAAAAAAAAACCTTTTTCTTCTATCCATTTTAGGTTCCCTTTGGACTGTATAAATTAGACTAACAAAGGAGATATTAACAAGAAAGAAACAATGAATGTATTAGTATGTGCATCTTGGAGTACAAAAAGAAGGCGGGCAAAGGCTAACAGAGTTTTGTCAAGAGACACCCTGGTCATAACAAACACCATTTTCCAACAATAAAAGAGACGACCTCTACACGTGAACATGGCCAAATAGTCAATACTAAAATCGATTGATTATATTCTTTGCAGCTAAAGATGGAGAAGCTCTATACAGTCAGAAAAAAAACTTGGACCTGACTGTGGCTCAGATCATGAGCTGCTTATTGCAAAATTCAGGCTTAAATTGAAGAAAATAGGGAAGACCACTTGGTCATTCTGGTATGACTTAAATCAATCGAGCTGCTGCGAAGGAAGCAGCTGTCCCCGGCGGGAGCTTCGGAGGCTTGCAGGCCGAACAGTCTACTGGCTGGTGCTTAGACCCTTGCGCGGCGGGTCCCACCACGTGCTTTCGGTGGCGACATGGAGCTGGAGGAGTTAGGGATCCGAGAGGAATGTGGCGTGTTCATGTGGCGTGTTCGGGTGCATCGTCTCAGGAGAGTGGCCCACGCAGCTAGACGTACCACATGTGATCACTCTGGGACTCGTGGGGCTGCAGCACCGGGGTCAGGAGAGTGCTGGTATTGTGACCAGTGATGGAAATTCGATACCCACATTCAAAACACACAAAGGAATGGGTCTTGTAAATCATGTATTTACTGAAGACAATTTGAAGAAATTATATACTTCAAATCTTGGAACTGAACACACAAGGTATGCCACTACAGGAAACTGTGAACTAGAAAATTGCCAGCCCTTTGTTGTTGAAACATTTCATGGAAAAATAGCTGTGGCACATAATGGCTAATTAGTTAATGCTGCGCGCTTAAGGAAAAAGCTTCTGCGTCATGGTATTGGTTTGTCAACAAGTTCTGATAGTGAAATGATCACCCAGCTACTGGCTTATACCCCTCCTCAGGAACAAGATGACACCCCAGACTGGGTAGTAAGGATTAAAAATTTAATGAAGGAAGCACCCACAGCATACTCTGCTTATAATGCACAAAGATGTGATTTATGCAGTCCGAGATCCCTATGGAAATCGTCCTCTATGCATTGGTCGTCTTATTACTATTTCTGACATAAATGATAAAGAAAAAAAAAATCAGAAACGGAAGGATGGGTGGTGTCTTCAGAATCTTGTAGCTTTTTATCTATCGGTGCAAGATATTACTGTGAAATCTTGCCTGGAGAAATTGTGGAAATATCCAGACATAAAGTCCAAACTCTTGATATTATACCAAGGTCTGAAGGAAATGCAATGGCTTTCTGTATCTTTGAATATGTTTATTTTCCAAGACCAGATAGTATATTTGAAGACAAAATGGTTCACACAGTAAGATATAGTTGTGGTCAGCAGCTGGCCATTGAAGCCCCTGTGGATGCAGATTTGGTTAGCACTGTCCCAGAATCTGCAACACCTGCTGCTCTTGGTTATGCAACAAAGTGTGGGCTTCCATACGTGGAGGTGCTATGTAAAAACCGGCATGTAGGAAGAACATTCATTCAGCCAAACATGAGGTTAAGAAAACTTGGTGTTGCAAAAAAATCTGGAGTACTGTCAGACAACTTTAAAGGAAAAAGAATTGTTCTTGTAGATGATTCAATTGTGAGAGGCAATACCATCTCACCCATAATCAAGTTACTCAAAGAATCTGGTGCAAAAGAGGTACATATTCACGTAGCTTCACCACCAATTAGATATCCATGCCTCATGGGAATAAACATACCAACAAAAGAAGAGCTTATTGCCAATAAACCAGAATTTGAGCATATTTCAGATTATCTAGGAGCAGTGTTGTACATCTGTCAGTAGAAGGACTGGTTTCATCTGTACAAGAAGGGATAACACTGAAACAACAGAGTGAAAAAGCAAGATATTATGGTTTAAGAAAATGGGAATGATCTGGAATGTTTTGAAAACAATGGTCATTGTACAAAGGAAGATATTATGATTCAAGAAAATGAGATTGGTCTGGAATATTTTGAAAAGAATGATCATTGTACACCTTGTCTGACTGGAAAATACCCTGTGGAACTGGAATGGTAGCTGCCAAGGGCAGGCATCATATTTCAGGACACAAAAGTTGGTGAAGAATTTGTAGTGGTTATACCTTCATTTACTGTTACTCAGTTGGTTCAGTGTGAAATGCCACATGCTTGTAAGTTCTGAGATTTTTTTTTCTGAAAAGGATACCAAATTGCTGTGATTTATTCAGTAATCCTGGATAAATACTTTGGCATTATATAGGAACTTGATGATCCTTTCAGTTTTATTCAGTACTGTTATTTTTTAGAGATCATGTACATTTCAGATCATCAGCAGTAATGTAGCAGATAGGTGAATTTCTGTTTTAGAGAGGATTGTCAGGTATTATACTCTCATAGGTTCTTAGGAAATTTTGTGGAATGTTTAAGTGTTACTGAAATTCATTTATGGAATATTTTCATGGAGAAGGAAATGGCAACCTACTCCAGTGTTCTTGCCTGGAGAATCCCAGGGATGGGGGAGCCTGGTGGGCTGCCATCTATGGGGTCGCACAGAGTTGGACATGACTGAAGTGACTTAGCTTATGATTATACAGTGGAGATGATGAATAGATTCAAAGGACTAGATCTAGTAGACAGAATGCCTGAATAACTATCGACAGAAGTTTCTAATATTGTACAAGAGGTAGTGACCGAAACCATTTCAAAGAAAAAATAATGCAAGAAAGCAAAGTGGTCATCTGAGAAGGCTTGGCCAATAGCTGATGAAAAAGAGAAGCAAAAACAAGAGAGAAAGAGAAAGATATACTCAACTGAATGCAGAATTCCAGAGAATAGCAAGGAAAGAGAAGAAGGCTTTCTTCAATGAACAATACAAAGAAGTAGTATAAAATAATAGAATGGGAAAGACTAGAGATTCCTCCAAGAAAACTGTAGATATCAAGGAAACATTTCATGAAAGGATGGGCATGATAAAGGACAGAAACAGTAAGGACCTAACAGAAGCAGAAGATATTAAGNGAAGTAGTATAAAATAATAGAATGGGAAAGACTAGAGATTCCTCCAAGAAAACTGTAGATATCAAGGAAACATTTCATGAAAGGATGGGCATGATAAAGGACAGAAACAGTAAGGACCTAACAGAAGCAGAAGATATTAAGAATAGGTGTTAAGAATACACAAAAGAACTATACAAGAAAGGTCTTTATGATCAAGATAACCACAATGGTGTGATCACTCACCTAGAGCCACACACCCTGGAGTGAGTGTAAAGTGAAGTGGATCTTAGGAAGCATTACTGCAAACAAAGCTATTGGAGGTGATGGAATTCCAGGTGATCTATTTCAAATCCTAAAAGAGGATGCTGTTAAAATGCTGCACTAAATATGTCAGTGAATTTGGAAAACTCAGCAGTGGACACAAGACTGCAAAAAGTCAGTTTTCATTCCAATCACAACTAAGTGCCACAGAATGTTCAAACTTCCATACAATTGCTCTCATTTCACACGCTAACAAGATTATGTTCGAAATCCTTCAAGCTACGGTTCAGCAGTACATAAAACGAGAACTTCCAGATGCACATGCTGGGCTTAGAAAAGGCAGATATCAAATTGCCAACATTTGTTGGATCCAAGAAAGTAAGAGACTCCAGAAAAACATCTACTTCTGCTTCATTGACTACATGAAAACCTTTGACTATGTGGATCACAACAAAATGTGGAAAATTATTAAAAAGGTGGAAATACCAGACCACATTTACCTGTCTCCTGAGAAACCTGTATGCAGGTCAGAAGCAATAGTTAGAATTGGCAATGGAACAATGGATTGGTTCAAAATTTAGAAAGGAGTATGTCAAGGCAGTCTATAGTCATCCTGCTTATTTAACTTGCATGCAGAGTACATGATCCGAAATGTCACTCTGGATGAAGCACAAGCTGGGAGAAATATCAACAACCTCAGTTATGCAGATGATACCAATCTAATGGCAGAAACTGAAGAAGAACTAAAAAACCTCTTGAGTGTGAAAGAAGAGAATAACATCTCTGTCTTACAACTCAACTTTGGAAAACTAAGATTATGGCATCTGGTCCATCACTTCATGCAAACAGAAGTGGGGAAAGAGGAAGCAGTGACAGATTTTACTTTCTTCAGCTCCAAAGTCACTGCAGTTGGTGACTGCAGCCATGAAATTAAAAGACACTTACTCCTTGGGAAAAAAAGCTATGACAAACCCAGACAAAACATTAAAAAGCATAGACATCACTTTGCTGGCAGAGGTTCATATAGTCAAAGCTGTGGTTTTTCCAGCGGTCATGTAAGGATGTGAGATTTATAAAGAAAGTTGAGTGTGGAGAAATTGATGTTTTTCAACTGTAATGTGGGAGAAGACTCTTGAGAGTCCTTTGGACTGAAAGATCAAACTGCTGCTGCTGCTGCTGCTAAGTCGCTTCAGTTGTGTCTCACTCTGTGCGACCCCAGAGATGGCAGCCCACCAGGCTCCCCTGTCCCTGGGATTCTCCAGGCAAGAACACTGGAGTGGGTTGCCATATCCTTCTCCAATGCATGAAAGTGAAAAGTGAAAGTGAAGTCGCTCAGTCGTGTCCGACTCTTCGTGACCCCATGGACTGCAGCCTACCAGGCTCTTCCGTAACATGGGATTTTCCAGGCAAGAGTACTGGAGTGGTTTGCCATTGTCTTCTCCATTCACTGGAAGGATTGATGCTAAAGTTTTAATACTTTGGCCACCTGACACGAAGAGCTGACTCATTGGAAAAGACCCTGATGTTTGCAAAGATTGAAGGAAAAGGGAGAAGAGGGTGGCAAAGGATGAGGTCGTTAGATAACATCACTGACTCAATGGACATGAGTTTGAGTAAACTCTAGGAGATAGTGAAGGACAGGGAAGCCTGGTGTGCTGCAGTCCATGGGGTTGCAAAGAGTAGGGCATTACTTTGTGACTAAACAACAACATACATACACACGGGAGTGCTCAGATATGAGAAACTCAAAAAGAGTGGTTAGAAATTGGAGTCTATATATCTTATTTAAAAGAAAGGGATGGGGTGTTAAGGCACTTATGGGAAACAAATGACTGTTAGGAAAGATAAATAGGATCTTAGCAGAATAGATGGAAGATGTAAAAACAAATAATAATAAAAAAGAGAAACCTCAATTAAATAGAGTTGAGAGACCTGAACGGGGAAATTTAATGCCCTACCAGAGTTCAAAATAAAGAAGTTGCCTCTTCCTTCTTGGCAAGGACTCAGCCAATGAAAAACCATGGAACCCTTGTTAACTGTAGCCCTCCCAAATTCCTTTTCCTCTGTAAAAGTGTTCTTTCCTTGCCATGTAGGGACATGCACATGGCTCTTCATGGTTGCAGACCCTAAATTACAATTCTCTGCTGATCCTGAACAAACCCATTTTTTGCTTGAGAAATAACTGGTAGTCTGTTTGTTTTAGGTCAATATTTTGGTGTCTTCTCAGACCAGGGAAGAGCCCTGGAGGGCTCTGGAACTGATGAGCAAGCTTATGTGGTTCTACAATTGAGCCCACCGTGCTTAATGCTTTTCAAGTCAGTCTTGCACGTTGAAGGTTTGTTCCATTCCTGGATGAGATTACACTATCTTTGCATGTGAAGTTCTGCAGGCTTTATTTGGGGTCTTTTTTAAGGTTTTATTCTGTATGGTTAAGGTCTTATTCTATATGTGAATGATCATTAGGCACTTTAGTCTGATTTTGGTATTAAACAATTCCAATCCAAGCTGGTTTATAAAACTGTCAGCCCATTCCTTTGGCAACAGAGACTGCTTCACTGAAAATGTGCTATTGGTCCATTCCTGTGGAATAGAGGCTGGTCTTGGGAAAGAAGCTAAAATTTTGACTGCTTCTCTGGGGAGAAATTGCTTGATGCAATTCATTTACCTTCTGCTTTAGCAATTATTATGATTCCAGGTCATTCTAAACTTTTCTGAAGTCTAAGGAAGATCACCTAGCTTATATTTCCACAAGGAATGCTGCCCTTAAAGAAACCAATTGCAGCCATGCTATTTCATGGTCCAAAGGAATATTTCCCCAAATAATAAATCATAAAAACTTACTAGAGAAGCCTAACAATTGGCCTTAGGTGAAACAAGCAAACAAGAAAAAAAGAAACACATTGGAGATTTAATAATTATTGATTTGATATAAAGAGAAAGCTTTGATTTAGGCCAAATAACAATCCAGCCTTACTCAGTTCAGTTCAGTCACTCAGTTGTGTCTGACTCTTTGCGACCCCATGAACCGCAGCACGCCAGGCCTCCCTGTCCATCACCATCTTCTGGAGTTCACTCAGACTCACGTCCATCGAGTCCGTGATGCCATCCAGCCATCTCATCCTCGGTCGTCCCCTTCTCCTCCTGCCCCCAATCCCTCCCAGCATCAGAGTCTTTTCCAATGAATCAACTCTTCGCATGAGGTGGCCAAAGTACTGGAATTTCAGCTTTAGCATCATTCCTTCCAAAGAAATCTCAGGGTTAATCTCCTTCAGAGTGGACTGGTTGGATCTCCTTGCAGTCCAAGGAACTCTTGAGTCTTCTCCAACACCACAGTTCAAAAGCATCAGTTCTTCAGCTCTCAGCCTTCTTCACAGTCCAACTCTCATATCCGTACATGACCACAGGAAAAACCATAGCCTTGACTAGATGGACCTGTTGGCAAAGTAATGCCTCTGCTTTTGAATATGCTATCTAGGTTGGTCATAACTTTTCTTCCAGCCTTACTAGAGATCCTCAAGTTCCTTCTTCTCACGGTCTACCAACAGAATGATTATATTTATGTATCAATATTGGTATGAAAACATTATCAAGCCACAAAAATGACTAACTCACCTGGACCACTTTTCCGAAGTACAACCTAAGGAAGCCTGTTCATGCTACTCTTGGATATTTTAAACTACTTATTGGTTGGGCAAATTGATTTCATGCAACTTCCTTCCTCTAATGGATAAAAATATGTTGTCGTTGTGCTCTGGATACTAGAATGAAGCCTTCCCTTGAAGAAATGATATCTCTCCTTCTGTGGCTGAAGTCCCATTGGAAAGGGTCATCCTGACCTGGGGACTCCTCTCAAACATCGTAGTGATCAAGGAACCCATTTTACTAGTCAGGCACTCCAACAAGTCTGTGCTGTCTGGCCAGTTTTATGATTCTTTCACTGTTTTCACCATCCTGGATCCTCCAGTTTAGTAGAACACACTAATGGCATTATTAAGACTCAACTGACAAAATTTGTAGAGGACTTTTAAATAGCTTGCCAAAAAACATTGTTATTTGTCCTTCTAAGTCTCATATCTACCTTTATGGAACTTGTGAATTCCCATGCTTTGAGACAGTCGCAGGATACCTAATGCACTTAACACCTGAATCTTTTGACCTACAATGAATCAAAGGGGAGATACTCCAATATTGTGAAGGCCTAATCACCAGTAGAGTACTGTAAAGTAAAATAAAATAAAATTAAAAATAAATTAATTTAAAAAAAACATAATTTCATATGGCAATCTTTCTGCCATGCACTCTTAGGAGACAAAAACCTTAAACATTATGCCTTGCAACCTGGAGATTTAATATAATGGAAAAGAGAGCTCCAGGAAAACTCTTTTCAATCTTGTTGGAGAGGTGCCAATAAGGTCCTGCTAACTAACCTTTGGATAGCCAAACTCCAAGGGAATGACATCTGGATTCATGTGACACACCTTAAGAAAGCATGAAGCTCTTGGTAGACCCACACATCATCTCATGATTTTCAGATACAGGTTTCCCAGAATTAAAGCAGATGATATCTGATGAGACAGCTTTCCCAATACAAAAAGTCCAGGTCTTCTGGAAGCTTGTTGCCAAACTTTTCGTGACACAATGCTTCAGATGATTGTCAGTATCTATGAATTGGTATTATATGGACTCTAGATTAAAACCTATCTGAGAGTTCTCACTCCTACCTCACTTTGTTACTTGAATGTGACCTTAATAGGCTTCACTGCACCCAAGAAACATCTTTTCTGACACTGAGAGACAAAAAGCAAGCTCTTAATGCTTTCAGAGAAAGATCTTGAATAAAAAAGGAACTTTAAAAATTATTAAACATAACCTAATTAAGTAGAGTTAGGAGGTCAGAGGAGGAGCTCTCCTACCCTATGAAAGTAGCAGAGCTCAACAAGAAGACACCTCTTCCTTCCTGGCAAGAACTCACTCAATGATAAGTCATGGACTCTTTGCTTACTGTAGCCCTCCAAACTTCCTTTTCCTCACTGTAGAAGTGCTCTTATTCCCTTGCTGTGGGAAGAATTGCATGTATCCATGGTTTCCAGACTCCAGATTACACTTCTCTGCTGATCCCAAATAAACCCATTTTGCCAAAGAAATATCTGGCAGTCTGTTTGTTTTAGATCAACAGAAATATGAGAGTTTGGCAACAGCATCTGTTTGGATGTGGTATTGCCTTCTCCTCTATGAGAAAAGATAAGAGTCATCCTGGGGAAGGGATTTATGACACTGGAGTTCTTTGGGGGAGACTCTGATGTTAGGAAGACAAGGAATTTAAGGAACTGAAATATCAATATCTGCAGCAAAATGCTGTTCTTGGGCCTGATCATGTGGAGTGGCATGTCCTGATCCACTTCACGAGTAACTAAGAAAAGAAATTAATAGACATAATTGAGACTTCATACATATTAATAAGATTGGGCTTCCCTGGTGGCTCAGAGGTTAAAGTGTCTCCCTGCAATGCAGGAGACCCAGGTTCGATCCCTGGGTTAGGAAGATCCCCTGGAGAAGGAGATGGCAACCCACTCCAGTATTCTTGCATGGAGAATCCCATGGATGGAGGAGCCTGGTGGCCTACAGTCCATGGGGTTGCAAAGAGTTGGACACGACTGAGAGACTTCACCTTCACTTTTCTTAATAATAACAGAAATAGTTACTTTGAACAAACATGATATTCATACTGATGAATCTGTCCTTTATATAGTGATAGTCTCCAAGAGTCTTTATTATTTTAATAGGGTGGATGAGATTGGAAGAGTAATCAGTTAGGAGATAATTGAAAGAGCATCTGTGATGGATAATGGAGGTGTTAGAGTGGTATGGACCTAACAGAAGCAGAAGATATTAAGAAGAGGTAGCAAGAATACACAGAACTGTACAAAAAAGATCTTCATGACCAAGATAATCACTATGGTGTAATCACTCACCTAGAGCCAGACATCCTGGAATGTGAAGTCAAGTGGGCCTTAGAAAGATTCACTACAAACAAAGGTAGTGGTGGTGTTGGAATTCCAGTTGAGCTATTTCAAATCATGAAAGATGATGCTGTGTAAGTGCTGCACTCAATATGCCAGCAAATCTGGAAAATTCAGCAGTGGCCACAGGACTGGAAAAGGTCAGTTTTCATTCCAATCCCAAAGAAAGGCAATGCCAAAGAATGCTCAGACTACTGCACAATTGCACTCATCTCACATGCTAGTAAAGTAATGCTCAAAATTCTCCAAGTCAGGCTTCAGCAATACGTGAACCATGAACTCCCTGATGTTCAGCTGGTTTTAGAAAAGGCAGAGGAACCAGAGATCAAATTGCCAACATCAGCTATATCATGGAAAAAGCAAGACAGTTCCAGAAAAACATCTATTTCTGCTTTATTGACTATGCCAAAGCCTTTAACTGTGTGGATCACAACAAACTAGAAAATTCTGAAAGAGATGGGAATACCAGACCACCTGATCTGCCCCTTGAGAAACCTATATGCAGGTCAGGAGGCAACAGTTAGAACTGGACATGGAACAACAGACTGGTTCCAAATAGGAAAAGGACTATCTCAAGGCTGTATAATTGTCACCCTGCTTATTTAACTTCTATGCAGAGTACATCATGAGACATGCTGGAATGGAAGAAACACAAGCTGGAATCAAGATTGCCGGGAGAAATATCAATAATCTCAGATATGCAGTTGTCACCACCATTATGGCAGAAAGTGAAGAGGAACTAAAAAGCCTCTTGATGAAAGTGAAAGAGAAGAGTGAAAAGGCNTGCTCTGATCCAAAAGGCTAATAAAAATTTCTTACATCCCCCAAAAGTCAAAGGGTTACAGCTTGAACTTGATTCTAGGTTAAGCCCCAAGGTGCCTCTGAGAATATAGCATTACCTCCCAAAGAATTTACATGCCAAAGAAATGAAGCCTTCAGATTTGAAAATAACTTTGTGTCAGAAAAATCTTCAAGAGAAGGTTGGAGTAAGAAGGAAATCCTTTCAAGAGCAGAGTTAGACAGATGTCTTTTTCTCATTATAAGAAGAGAGATTATATATATATATATATTGCCTTGATTCTCACCTCTTCAGTGTCTGGATACTCATAGGAAAATTTATCATCAGCTTTTATCATGACTCATAAAGGATGCAGCCTGGGGGTGAGTACGGGTAGCATACCTATGTACTATGAAATAGTAAGAAATTTCTCACCCAGAAAATATATCCAATGGTTCCTTTTTGTTTCCTTTCCCCTGTACATTCCAGTTCCTGATATAATTCATTTCAGCATACAGGTACAACTGGGAAGAATCAGTAATCACTGGAGAGGTATTTCTGAAGAAAAGTGAAAAATCTTTACTATTCATTTACTATGTATGCTGAACTTTAATAATCATCATGTGGTTATATTTTAGGAAATTAAAATTGGAAGCAATTAAAAATAAAATATTGACTCATACATTTTTACTGTTCATTCATTATGTGCTTCTGTGATCCTAGTAAGACTTAGCAGTACTGTGACAATGAATATAATCATATAAATGCTTCCATTAAATGCTTTAATCACTTTCCATCTTGACTATTGCAATTAACTCCTTTATTATCTTCCTAAATTCTTACTCTCTGAGCATCAGGGGGTCCAAAATGTTGTAGAAAAGAATAGCACTTTTTCTAATTCTAGAGCATGAAAACACAGCATTTTTTTGCTTGTATCCTCTTATTAATTCAGTGACAGGACTTAAAGTTATCTCATTATATAACTTAAAGGTGAAATTCTTTTGCAAGGAAATTAAGGGGAAAATTCAAGAGATTGAAAGAGTATAGGAGAGTCACAGTATCAAGGAATTAAATGAATAAATATAAAAATAAGAAAAGGAAAGAAAGGAAAATGTAAGTTTATAAGAGATATGCATGTACACAGTTCTATACAAGAAATAAACAAAAGAAACTTTATCTTGAAAAGATGAACATGAAATATAGTCTTCTTCAGCATATTTTGTTCTACTAGAATTTGAGATTTGAAAAATAATACTTTGTAAGAAATATGAAGAGATATTAGAGTAAATGTACAAGATATTTAAGGTATGCCATTTAATATACATTTAAAATATGCTTAATATATATTTAGAAAAGATTTAAGTATTTGTGAGCTTCAGTTTAGCAAAGTCTGGATAAAGAGGATAATCTTTATGTTTTGATTTTGAGGAAATAGAGAACAAGAATTAACTCTTACCCACTATTACA